>JAOSBL010000212.1:6065937-6076564 GCA_027568915.1 Erythroxylum roraimae
TTATCTTCTAGTAGATAAGATAAGATATACTATAGATAGGATAAGTTAGTATATACGAAAAATCTAGTAGTTTAGTAGTATTAGAATACATTATACTCATGTATAAAATACATATAATTAGAGAAATAAAGTGGGTTTTCTTCTGATATTTTCTATACCCTCTTGTTTTACAATGAACCTACTTAAAAGGATTCATGACTATAATTTAGGTTGCCATGCATGAATGGCATCTCCATGCATATATATACATTGTACCTACTTTCAATATAATCATAAACAAACATAATTCTATTCTCTGTACATTTTCGATAAGAAGAAATGACCTGGTCTTGCATCTGGATAGTTGCTTGAGCTATATTGGACACCCCCACAGGTCAATGATTCCACAACCGAAATATCATGAGGCTCTTCACTGTGTTGACTAATGGCAATGGGATCTGTGAGTTTCTTCAAACTAATGTCTAAAAATGAGTCAACTAAGGCATTTGCAAACTCAGAGTCATTGATATGAAAAGGAAACACCTTGACCTATAATGAACAGTTATCAACGTAATCAAGTTATAAGATGGACCATGTAGCCAAACGCAGAAAATGATATCACTTGTAAAACATCGATCAAACAACCATCTACCTGTCGATCTTCATTTGTAATTAATAGACTCTGGATTTCACCTACTAGAGTAGCAGTAGCCTCAGGATCATGGAAGGGCTTCCCAGGTGCATCCAAAGCAGAAACACCTTTTTGTGGCAAGCAAACATGGAGCTTTGATGTTGACTTGTTAAGTTTATCAACAATGAAGCCCGCAAATTTCTTATTCTCGTCCACTGTAGTTCGCATAAGAGAAACCTAAAGTTGACAAAAGAATGGACTAAAACATTCTACCACCTCCACAGCAATCAGGAACAATTAATCAGTCTGTAAATTGTTAGACTGAAAAGAAGAAATAGATTTGATTTTGGAAGTCCAGCAGAAGCCATCACTCTAGTCAAAGCAGAGTGGAAAAACATCCAGTCGGCCCAATACTATTACTTTCATGTGGCATACTTGATGAGCTGAGTTAAGCAATCATTTGTGATCCAATGCCATTAAACATAATCACTCATAGATGAAGTAATGCAATAAATGCTTGAATAGTCGCACAACCAGAAATTAGAAGGCATGAGAATTAGGTTTGTGATAATATGTTACCAGCTCATTGTGGATATGAATCTTCCTTCGCTTAAATTGAGAAGGTATGGTATCCATAGCTCCAAAATTCACCATGTCTAGTGCTCCAACACTCAAGACTAAAGGAACCTTCTTCTCTATTATGGCATCAAATCGAGAACTATCACAAGCCATGACACCACCAACAATATGATCAGCTACCTCTGTTGTCGTAATATCCAAAACCCCCTAACCAAAAACAGAAGACAAGATAGGATCTTTGAAAGTGAAAACCACCGACAACAAATTCCATATCAAGTAAGAAATACCAAGCCACTAGTAAACATAAGAAACAAGCACATAACAACAGTGAAAACAAACTGCACTTCAATAAAGCTTAAGATTTTCCAATGCACACAAACTCCGAACTAGGGATACCTGTATAAATCCCTCTCTAACAAGGGACTCCATGGCTCTGCCACCAACACCGGTGGCATGAAACACAAGTGTTTCATAACCTTCTTTTTCCAGTCTTTCCTTAACAGCAGTCACACAAGGGGTTGTAACTCCAAACATAGTAATTCCAACAGTAAACTTCTCACTGTCACGAGTAACACCACTCTGAATCCGGCCGATCACCATCCCCGCAAAAGCAGCTCCGGCATTGGAGAAAACAACCCTACTCACACTATTAATCCCACAAACATCGACAACAGAAGGAAACAACACCAAATCCGACGTCCCAACATAAGGCTCCGTTTGGCCACAAGCCACAGTGGATACAATAACCTTAGGAATCCCAATCGGAAGCGACCTAAACGCCGACGACATCAGCGCTGTGCCTCCACTGCCTCCCAATCCAATAGCTCCAGCTATCACATTCTCCTCACAAGCTTTCTTCAGAAAACACTCAAGCCCTCTACTCATCACAGTAACAGCTTGACCTCTATCGTCTGGAAGCAAGACGTCGCCACAGCAAGCGAGAACGTCGTCTCTCGTCACGAACTTAAAATCGCCAACACTCTGCGTCTGGTTTTGACCAACTGAGACATCGACAACTACAAGCTCCACCTGAAATCAAAATCTCCAGATTCAGGAACTAGAATGTTCCACTTTAAAAGGAGATAGCGCGAAGATTGTGTACCTTGGAGGAAGGGTTGTTGATGGAGAAGGAGTTGAGACTGGACCAAACGGACTCGGAGAGAAATTGGAGCTCGGCAAGCTTAGTGTCGGCGGTGCCGACGCAGTAAACTCGGGGAGTTTTGTCTAAATCGGCCATTTGCGCAATCAAAATGGTCGCCAGCAAGTGAAGAATTGAAGACCGACGAGGTGATCGACTTTTTGATGGCTGTGTTGGTGGTTGGATGTTGCCGTTGTTTCAAGGAAAGAAACGGTTAGATCGGGTATTACGAATGGATTCTTTGATCCATACCCATGTATGATTGGGTTGGGTTGGACTTGGGATAGGCTTCTTGGACTGGATATAGCCTTAAAGAAATTGACAAATAATTTAGTAAAAATTCTGTTGAAAGGCGTCTGTATTGTAATACAAATTGATGTTTTGTAATTGATGAGTCTCTGATACGATACAAACTCAATATTAACCAATGTAAGATTTTGAGATAGCATCCCAATTCAGTAGCTCCTTTTAAGTTAAGGCTATATTTGGTAAGACAGTTAGTAATGGAATAGATTAAAATGTAATATTATTCTATCATTTGAGAAAAGAGTTTATAATGATATGTAATGAAATACAATAGAAATGGAAGGTTTTACATTACTTCTTATTTTATCATAAACTGTAAAAATGAGTTACTCCAATTTAAGAGTTTTAAGATAGAATGTAAAATGATAAATATATACTACTTAATATACTTTCAATAATTTTTTATAATACCAGTTATACCCTCAGCCCTAATAATAAACAACAAGACAATACATCTCATTCTATCAAAGGTAGAATAGTCATTCATTATTATTATACATGCATTTTACTCCATTCAATTCATCATCTAAACAACATTTCACTATATTACATTATGAATCCTTCCATCCCTCTCAAACAATAATTTTCTAATATTACATCCATTCACATTTTATTCCATTATAAACTATTTCATTTCATTCCATTCCATTAAAAATCTTACGTTAAGTGTTTTTATTCGCAATTTCAAAATGATATTTTGTATTTTAATGTTAACACAAAGCATGCACATGGCCTTTGAGGAGGGGAATTGTCTGTTAGATTAAAAGGTCATTGAAATATTTAGCTATTGTCTTGTTCATTTACTTAATGTCATAAGGAGTCCTAATCAGCTTAAAATTTTAAGGAATCTTAATCAAATTAGAAATTTAAGGAGTCCTAATTGGATTAAAAATTTAAGGAATCCTAATAAGATTAGAAATTAACTTTATAATAAGTCCTAATCAAGTAGGAACTTAGAAAACAACCACAAACTATTATTAATATGATTTGGGCTTTATAATTAAGTTATAACCCAATTAAAATAAAACATACTGACCAATAACACAAAACAAACTAGAGCCTTTAAATAATCTTAATTATACGAATTGAGCTCCATTTGACTCAAAACAAGTGAACCATGTTGTTAGACATTCTTCAAGCCTTGTTTTTCACATATTAAACAAATTCCATCTTTAACAACATGTATATAAGTGATTAATCTTGGCAATGCATCTGAGTTATCTTTAACAACCTCTTTTCTCTTGCATCTCTATGATTAATCATTGCAAAGCTATCTTTATGTGTTTGGTATACCCTAGTTATCAAATCTCCAATTTCTTGCAAAAGGTCATCAGAATGGTTATGAATAGGTATTGGTGTAAGTTGATCTCCATCATTCCCTCCCTCCTTGAAAGGATTCATCCTTAAATCACCTACATATTATAAAGACAAATCAACAACATTAAAAGTGGCACTCACATTACTATAATGGCTTGGCAAATCTAGTTTGCAGGTGTTGTCATTGGTCTTCTCTAACACTTAAAAATGTCCATCTCCCCAAGGCTATAATTTAGACTTCCTTTAAGCAGGAAACCTCTCTTTATGCATACAAACCTAAATCCGGTCTCTAGGTTAAAAAAATAACCTTTATACATGCCTTATTTGCTTGCCTTGCATATTATTCATTTTTTCTCTCTATATTAATATGAATCTGGGTATGCAAATCCCTAACAAAATCTCCCCTATGATTACCATACATATTAGTGTGTTCATTAATAGGCAAAGGTAAGATGTCCAACAGAGTTAAAGCATTAAATTCATACACAATTTTAAAACGAGAATAATAGGTAGTAGAATGAACTGATGTATTGTATACAAACTCAACATGCAACAAACATTTTTTTTATGGTTTTAATTTTTTTCAATGATAGCGTATAATAAAGCAATAAGTGTCCTATTAACTACTTTTGTTTGTCCATTTATTTAAGGATGTGCAACTGTTAAGAAAAAGAGTTTAATTCTTAATTTATTCTTTGAAGTACACTAAAAATGACTTAAGAATCCACGCAAATGTACTACTTCTTTAAAGAATAAATCAACAATATGTGTTACATCATTGGTTTTAGAACATGCAATAAAATGTGCTATCTTACTAAACCTATCAACAAAAATAAACATACTATCCTTACCACTTTGAGTCTTAGGCAAACCTAATGCAAAATCTGTAGATATGTTAATCCAAAGCTGATTAGGTATAGGTAAAGATGTATACTAACCATGCCACATTACTTAAGATTTTTCTTGCTTATATGTTATACATTTACTATAAATAGATTGCATATCATGTTTTATGTTAGAACAATAAAATTGTTTGTGCAATATAGCAAAAAATTTTCACACCAAAATGTCCCATTAAGTCACCTCTATCATTCTCTCTAACTAATGATCATACAAAAAACGTATATGCATACATAATTTGTCTTTATTAAACAAAAATATGTCTTGCATATAATACTCACCATATACACACTTAAAACATGCATTCCATACTTAGTCTAAGTCATCATCATTAACATATAGATCTTTAATAAACTCAAAGCCAAGTAACTTAGTTTGCAATGTCATAAGTAGTTGTATCTTCTAAGCAATACATCAACATATTTTCCTTTCCATTCTTGTACTTAATCACATAAAGAAAAGTCTCAATAAACTCTAACCATTTGACATGTCTCTTATTAAACTTACTTTAGGATTTCAAAAAATTTAAGATCCTATGATCATAATACAGTCTCTTATTAAACTTACTTTAGGATTTCAAAAAATTTAAGATCCTATGATCAAAATGTATTATGAATCTCTTTGATCGTAAATAGTGATGTCATGTTTATAGAGTTCTTACTAATGCATACAAGTCCTTTTCATAAGTAAGATAGATTAATTCTGTCCCATTTTTAAACTTAAAAGCTTTGTCAAAATTAGGAAAACATAACAAAGATGCATTAGTAAACTTATCTTTCAAAGTATTAAGAGCTTTTTTTTATACACATCATCCCACTTAAGCATAACATTCTTTTTAACAAGTTCATTTGAAGGTATTGCAATAAAACTAAAGTCTTTCACAAACCTTATATAAACTTGCTAATCCATAAAAACTTTTTACATCATTTACGTTCCTAGGCATAGGCTAATCATTAATTTCCTTAACCTTATCTTCATCTACACTAATTCTATGTGAACTCATAATAAAGCCAAGATAAATAATGGATTCCATGTAAAATGTACACTTCTTAATATTAGCATAAAATTTATGCTCCTTTAACATATGAAAAATCATGCAAATGTTTAATATGACCATTTAAATTCTCGTTATACACTAAAATATCTTCAAACTAGACTTCCCTATAAAAGAATACATGATTCATTTATCTCATAAAAGTGCTAAGTACATTAGTTAAGCCAAAAAACATCACTAACCACTTATATAAAATATATTTTATCTTAAAAACTATTTTCTATTCATCATCCTCTTTCGAAAATTTGATAATAATCATTATTTAAATTAATTTTGGAAAACATGCATAAACCATGAAATTTATTAAGTATATCATCCAACTTAAGGCTAGGATGTCTATACTTTATAGTGATTTCATTGATGGTTTGATAATTAATACACATGAGCCATGATCCATCTTTCTTTAGCACAAAATTACAAGAACTAAACATAGACTAAGAATCTTCCTTATGAATCCCTTTTGTAGTAACTCATCCACTTGCCTTGGAATCTCCTTTGTCTCTTTAGGATTGGTTCTGTAGGTTGGTCTATTACGAATTGTTGAACCAAGAACGAAATATATTTAGTGTTCTATACCTCCTAAAGGAGGTAACTATATGTTATTTCCTTGAGAAATAAATTTGAAAATTCTTGAAATAAAGAAATAATAAAGCTAAGCAAAGAAGTGTTAAGATTGTCAGGTGAAAAACCAATATCCTAGTACAAAAGTAGAAATAGTTGCTACCTTACTAATGTGGCACTCTTAATCTCATTATTACTAGCAAAAAACATTAAATCTCGTTCTTTTCTCTCTATTTTTCACTCCACATTGTAAAAAAATTCTTATTGTATACCACTACATCCTTGTCATTTTTTTGTACATACTTTTTTGTTTTCTTGAGCACTTACTTTTCTTAACCCATCAAACACTCTTTTTTTAAAAAGTCATCTCTTTATTCAAACCACCAATCATTGAAGCCATCATTGCCTCATGATCCTTTTGCAACTTTCTACACACAAGTCCCTATAATTAATGGCTAGGTATGAACCTCATATGCATTATTATCTTTATCTCTTTATATGACTGAATAATTCTCTCACTATTCCTATGCTTATTAGTCACAAATTGATCCTACCAAATACTGGCATAATATGTAAACTCAACTGTTGCTAGTTTAACCTTCTTTTCCCTGAAATAATTATTATCATAAAAAACATCTGCCTTCCTCCTCCACTCCAAATATAGTTCAAGTTCATTCTTCCCTTAAAAAATAGGGATTTTCATTTTAATACTTCCCAAATTGTTATCTCGTTTTGAACAACCATTTTCCCTTCTTAGAACTAATCTTATCATAATCAGAATCATCCTTTTTTCCTCCTCAAATTTCTATTTCTTAGAGAATTTATAGTCAGATAGAGACTTTAAACTATCAAATCTTATGTTTAGAACCTTAAATTGGTCTTAGGTAAACTCATGAACAATTTGAGATCAAATTTTGCATTATCTCCACCACTACTCATATTTAAATTTGCAAAGAGAATGTCAGTAATAAAGATTAGTTTTCCATATAACTCCCTTACATGTTTACGCTTAAGATTAGGTCACTTAATCACTCATGTTTCACTCAATTTTGGCTTTTCTTGACGATGTTCTTAGCACTCTTACTTTTTGTCACTCAGTTTCCCCTTAATTTAAGAAGAACTCTATCAATGGTCTTACCAAAATAGTAAGCAATAATGGGGTGTATTAATTTGGTTGACACAAGGATTAATAAGAAAGAACAAAGGAAGAAAAATCAAGATGAGGGTAACAAGGTTGAATTGACATAAATAATAGGTTAACAAAACCAACAACAATGTAAAAATGATGAAACAAAACTAAGAATCTCTTTTTAAACTAGAAAAGGATTATAATTTAAGTTTTGATGCACTTTTTTTAATCTAAATTTTCCTTTTTCCTTTTTTAATTTTATGTATATACGATGCAAGCTAACTAAAAAACACAAGAGAAAAGAAAATGTAACAACTTTGATTGAAGAACAATGCATAAATTGAATGCTAAATTGAAATATACACTTAAAGGATAAATAGCACCTGATTTCAAGAGTTAAAGCTCTAATACCAAATAATGTGAATCTTAAGCTGAAAACTAGAACCTAGGATCAACTTTAAATCAAGCAAGGAAACTTAACCCTAACCAAACCCACTAATTAGAACCAAAACTATAAGGATTTTGATCTCCATAAGTTGCTTCAATAAGATTAGATTAAGTTATTATTAAAGTATCGAAAGGAAATTCTCACAAAAATGAAGAAAACTCTCAAATTGATTTCCATATGGATGATACATAAATTACATAAATAATATAGCCTTTTATACTAGAATCTTAAAGGGAAAAGAAAACTAAAGTCTTAAAGGAACATTCTTTATCAAGTGTGACAAGGATTCAAACACTAACCACTAACACTACTTCAACTTAGACCTTAGGAATCCTATTTCAATTTATATCCTTAATGTCACGAGGAATCTTAATCAGATTAGATTTTGAAGAAATCCTAATCAGGTTGGAAATTAACTCCATAACAAGCTTTAACCCAAATATAAAACTAGAAAAGTATTACAAAATAATACTAACAAAGTTAGGCTTTAATACTAATAAAGTTGGGCTTTATAATTAAGTTACTATAAAATTATGATAAAACATGCTAACTAATATCACAAAATGAACTAAAGCCCTTAAAATGCATCTTAATTATGCAAATTGGGCTCTATTTAACTTCAAACAAGCAGATTAAGTGAATTAGGTGTTTACAAAATTTAGCGAAATTTTATATCCAATAAAATTAATTTAACAACAATTAATATATATAAGATTAAAGAAATTGCTTAATGTAAATCAACTAAATAATTGAATAATAACTTAAAAAGAACAGGGAAGAGAGAAGAAAAATCAATTTATAGTGGTTGAACAATTTTTTTTACATGCACTCTTACAACTCTTCTTGGCATTCCACTATAATTCTTCGTTCAAGACGAAGAACAACCTTTGTACAATTTTCTATAGATAAAAAGGAACCCTTTTATTCTTTCTTTGTGGTGTAAGGGACCTTAATTTCGCATGATGCATCCCTAAGTACAATAATAGAATACCCAATAGAGCTTATAACTTAAAATATCTCACTTTAAAAATATCTCACTTTATCACTTTGATAACTCCAAAGAGGCTCGCTCACACAAAATGACATAATAAATGCTCAAATGATTGAAAAACACTTAAAATGTGTGTGAAAGACACTCAAATGCTTCTTAATGCTAAAACTAATGAGAAAACATGTATTTGTAAGGTTTTGGGTACATTTACTAGGTATTAGAGCTAAAAATTAATCATTATAATAACTAGTTGTAAAGCACTGGTCGACCAACCTAGCATATTGGTCATCCATTATGCATTAAAGCACATGTTCACTAGTGGTTGAGATATTTTTTAACCATTAAGGCATGTTAATAGACTAATATGATACAATTTTTTTAATAAGCATCAAATAAACTATAAGCTCTTAATGCATCAAATTTGATAACCTTAACATATATTGGTTGACCACTAACCTATATAGGTTAACCAATCTTGCCAGAATTAGGGATGGCAATAGGCACGGTCTGGCTTGAGCCCGATCCTTGCCATCTCGAGCTAGGCTTAGGCCGACTCCCGCCATCTCGGGCCCAAGCTTAGGGTTACTCAACCCGAGCCCAGGCTTGATTAAGGTCGACACTTCAAAAATTTTCAAAATGACATCATTTTTATTTGACCGCCAAGCATCTCGTTGAGCAAAACCTGGGCAGCTTAGGACCAATTGCCATGCCTAATGAAAATATAATTTTAACAACTTCAAATGCTTAAAATCAATTTGTTTAATGCAATTATGATTTGAACATTTTCCAAAATGTTTCTTAAAGAGTATTTGAAAGATCATGAGTCCTTTTTTTCTTAAAAATAAAATCTTCATACAATAAAGTACTATGCAATGTTTATGCAGGGTGAAAATTTGAGATCACTAAATTATCAAATTGATATTAAAGTTAATAATACAAAATGTAAAATGACTTTGATGAACCTTGATCTTCTTTTGTTCTTGGTCTGATCTTGAACATTTTCCAAAATGTTCCTTAAAGAGTGTTTGAAAGATCATGAGTCCTTTTTTTCTTAAAAATAAAATCTTCATACAATAAAGTACTATGCAATGTTTATGCAGGGTGAAAATTTGAGATCACTAAATTATCAAATTGATATTAAAGTTAATAATACAAAATGTAAAATGACTTTGATGAACCTTGATCTTCTTTTGTTCTTGGTCTGATCTTCACATTGTAAGTTGCAAGCTTTATTTTTTCTTTCATAATCTTTGTAGGGTATCTTTTTAAGTTTATGACTATTATTTATTTTAGTTGGAGGAGCAATTTCATAGAAAAGTGTGAAGCAATATGTTATTGTGGCATCCATTTAGGGCATGCTTTAAGGCCACCATTCATAAATTAGAGTTGTGAAACTTATTTCAAGACTTGGAATTGTCGATGATGTTGCTTAATCATTAAAAAATTATTGTAATAATGTTGTCCCCCACACCGAACCTTTGCTCGCCCTCGAGCAACATATCAAACCATTAACTCAATCAATTCATCCTTCAGAAACCAAGTGCACACAATCCATCAACTTAAGCTAGCAAGATTCAATTTGCAACACACATCA
>JAOSBL010000212.1:6120690-6133251 GCA_027568915.1 Erythroxylum roraimae
CAGAAATTTTTGGTACCGGGAACCAATCAGTCCGCCACTTGGCGATTTTTCGGTCCGAAAATTTTTTCCGAAAATTTCTAGAAAAATTTCCTAAATTGCCCAAAAATACAAAACACATAACAGTCCACTCCCACAAAAATCACACTTAGGCACATATACCGGGAAATGTCATGAATGCATGTACAATCATTTTCATGTGCAAATTCTACTATTCACATGCAGGAATATACATGAATATTTCAAAACCAAATTAAACACTCTCAGCCCTTTTCAAATTACTATTCTACCCTTTCCGTTGGGGGTGGGATGTTACATCGGGATCAGTTCACGTCTGCATTGCATTTCTCTATTTTGTATTAAATTGTTTATTTCGCAACTTTTGTATAAATTTGTATTTTAAAATGACTCAAGTGTTTTGTAATTGTGAAAGGGCCCGAATGGTTATTGAAAATTTGTGTTAATTGAAAATGTTAATGAATGAATGTGGGCCCAATTTAAGTATCGATTTTCGCCTATTGTGTTTGTGTTTCAAAAAAAGTGTACTAATTTTGGATTGATTGAGTGCTTTAGCACGCCACCCTCGCGGGGCACGGATTCAGATATCACCATCGATGTCGGGTTCGGGTCATTGCGGGAGTGGGGTGCTACACTAACTCCAAACCTGTGAGAGACCCTCAGCGCAAGTTGAATCCAGCAATGAAAAATGTGGTGATGAAGAAAATTCTAAAACTATTAAACTTAGGGATTATCCTCCTTATTTCTGATAGTCAATGGTTAAGTCCAGTGTATGTGGTTCCAAAAAACTCTAGTTTTACATTGGTTAGAAATGAAAGTAATGAATTGGTGCCTATGAGATTACAAACTGGATGGCGGATGTGTATTGACTTTCGCAAGTTAAATACCGCGACAAGAAATGATCATTTTCCACTACCTTTCATTGATCAAATGCTTAAAAAGTTGGCAGGTAAACTATTTTTCTATTTCTTGGATGGATACTCTGGTTATTTTCAAATTGTTGTAGCTCCGGAAGATCAGGAAAAAAAACAACCTTTACTTGTCCATTTGGTGCTTTTGCGTATCGACGTATGCCTTTTGGATTATGTAATGCTCCTGGAACCTTTCAAAGATGCATGATGAGTCTTTTCTCTAATCTGATTGAAAGTGTATAGAAATTTTTATGGATGACTTTACTGTTTATGGAGATTCTTTCAATCATTGTCTTAATAACTTGTCTAAGGTTCTACAACATTGCATTAACACCAACCTTGTTCTTAATTATTAAAAATGTCATTTTATGGTTAAAGAAGGAATATTTTTGGGTCATGTAGTTTCAGTAAAGGGTATTAAGGTAAATAAAGTCAAGGTTGATTTAATTGCAAATTTACCATATCCTACTAATGTTAGGGAGGTTCGTCGTTTTCTTGGTCATGCAATTTTCTACTGAAGATTCATAAAAGATTTTCCAAGATTACTCAGCCATTGTCCATATTTCTGCAAAATGATGTGACTTTTGCATTTGGTGAAGAGTGTTAAAGTGCTTTTAAGATATTGAAGGCAATGCTCACATCTGCTCCAATCATAAACCTCCGATTTGGGATTTGCCATTTGAACTCATGTGTGATGTGAGTCACTATGATGTACTTGGGCAAAAAGTTGGGAGAAATAGCCATGTTATCTACTATGCATCAAAAACATTGAATCTTGCACAATGCAACTATATCACTACCAAAAAGGAGCTTTTAGCTATTGTATTTGCTTTTGAGAAATTTAGGTCTTATTTATTAGGATCTAAAATTATGGTTTATTCAAATCATATAGCTCTCTAAAAACTCATGGAAAAGAAAGAGTCGAAGCCTAGGTTGATACGATAGATCCTTCTGCTACAAGAATTTGACTGGGAGATCAAAGATCGTAAGGGAGTTGACAACTTTGTGGTTGATCATCTTGCCAATTCAGAGTCCTTCCCAGATGAGCAATTGTGGTTTGTTTAAGGTAAATAAGGTAAGGAACCATGGTTTGTTGATATAATGAATTTCTTAGTCACTGGTGTGCTTCCACTTGATTTGAATAATTTTCCAAAAAAAATTAAAAGTGACTCTAAGTATTATATATGGGATGAACCATACTTATGAAAAATAGGTTCAAACCAGATTATTCGTAGGTGTGTGCCTGATGTTGAAATTCATTCCATTCTTACTTTTTGTCCTAAGCATTCATATGGTGGACATTTTGGTCCAAAAAGAATAGCTAGGAAAATTCTAGATAGTAGATTCTGTTGGAAGACTCCCTTGAAGGATGCATACTTGTTTTGCAAAGGTTGTGAAAAATGTCAAAGAGTTGGAAATATATCTGTAAGGGATGAAATGCCTCAAACTACTATTTTAGCCTGTGACTTATTTGATGTGTGGGGCATGGATTTTATGAGACCTTTTTGTAGCTCTTTTGGTTTTTTGTATATTTTACTTACTATTGATTATGTCTCCAAGTGGGTAGAAGCTAAAGCTACCCGCACTAATGATTATAAATTTGTTTTAGGATTTCTTAAATCTCACATCTTTAGTAGATTTGGGGTACCTAGAGCAATCATTAGTGATCAAGATATGCATTTTTTCAACCGCACGGTGGAAGCTTTGATGCGCAAATATGGAGTCCATCGCTGTGTAGCAAACACCTATCACCCACAAAAAAATGGACAAACTGAAGTCTCCAACTAGGAAATAAAGAGTATCCTAGAGAGAACCATCAATCCCAACCGTAAAGATTAGAGCTCACTTTTAGACGATGTATTATGGGCCTATCGAACTGCTTACAAAACACCCCTCGAAATGTCGCCTTATTGGTTGGTTTTTGGTAAGATGTGTCATTTACTTATTGATATTGAACATTGTGCTTTTTGGGAAGTTAAGCAGTGCAACTTCGAGGTTCAGGCAGTGGGAGAGGAGCGAAAGTTACAACTCCAAGAATTGGAAGAAATACGATTGGAAGCATATGCCAATGCTTGGATGTATAAAGAGAGGATCAAATACCTACATAACAAATTCTTACATCGAAAACAATTTCTGGTAGGCCAAAAAGTCTTACTCTATAATTCACGATTGAAACTCATGGCTGGTAAGTTAAGGTCTAAGTGGACTGAACCATATCTTGTCAGAAATATTTCTCCTCATGGTGTTATTGAGATTTAAAGTTTAGAAACTAAGAAAATATTTAAGGTAAATGGTAATAGACTTAAACCATTCATTGTCAAGTTTGATGTCTCTTTTGTAGAGGGGATTCATTTCACTCAACCCGTTTATGAATCAATTTGAAGCACAAAAGTTGTGTTTAGCTAAAGACAATAAAGAAAGGCGTTCATTGGGAGGGAACCTAATGATTTTTGTTTGAATTCTTATTTTAGAAAAATCCAAACACCCACAATGCAAACAACAATCACGCCACACTCAAGTCCACCATAGCTTGTCTAGGGAAGTTTCTTTTCTTTATTTATCTTCTATTTTCTATTGTCTCCTCTCCTTCGTTAATTTTTGGTATTCATTGTGATTTGTGTTATATTATTATTACATTTTCTTTCCTTTTTGTGTTTCTGTGCTTTACATTTTTCTACATTGAGGACAATGTAGATTTTAGGTATGGGGGAGGGATTTCTTAAATTTGTTGAAAACAATAAAAAAAATTGTTTCGGTTTTGTAAGTTAATGTGCATTATTTCTTTGAACTGGGAAAACATGATGGATTGCAAACATGAATAGCAATTTGGTGATATAATGACTATCTTTTTTTCCACATTAGTTGATTTGAATAAAAAGTGTGCAAGATTTGACAAAAGCCTACTTAAATAAGTGAGAATTGAGCCTTTAATGAGCAATTATATTCTCTGTGCTCAAATTATTTTCTTGTTGAGTGTTGTCACACATAGATTGATCATTCTAGAACTTCCTCTATTATGCATGTTGAGACCACTAGTTAATTCGGTGCATTAAAGTGATAAAAGGCATCTAAGATTAAACTATTTTGTCTTTCTAAAACCCAGCCCATATGTTATTTCCCCTAGTTAGCCAAATTGAAGCCTTAACCTCTTTCTTTGACATAAAACCACAAATTTTAGTCCAAGCCTTGTATTTTGACCTTCATTTTCAACCCGTTATTAAAGGAATGGAAAACTAGTTACTTTAACTTATTAGTTTATGGATTGAGGTTGACATGTAATGGAAACATGTATGGTTATATTTAAATCTCATGTTTGATGCTCTACAAATGTAAAAAAAATTAAGTTGTGAAATGCCCAAAAAAAGGAAAAGAAAAAGAAAAGGGGCAGAAGTGTTAAAAAACAAAAAAAAGAAAAGAAAGAAAGAAAGAAAAACAAGTTTAACCACGAATTACAAGTCCTTGAATATCCTTTAAGCAATCATGGGTTACCTATGTTTTGGATCATAAATGTTCTTATTTGTTATCATTTGTAATAATGATCCTTAAGATTTCTTGTAACACCTACATACCCCCTAAGAGGATGTAAGGATGTCACCCAATACATATCTAAACAAAACAAGACATTCCAGAAATTTCTTTAAAACAAGGCAACAAGCTTCACATTCATCGATTGTTGACATAAATAAACAGAATACATTATACACATTGTACTTGTCATAAACATGCTTTAAATCCAAATCCATCCTGTATTAAAGTTATTACAAACCATTTACATCAAAATACAAATATGTCTTATACATTAATTATAGCTCAAAAACAACACAAACAAACATTTTCCAAAGTACATCACATCCATCATTGGCCACTACGATTGTCCCAGCCTTATATCTTCTTATCAGAACCTACACGGAGGTAAAACCACTGTATTAAGCATATTATTTAATGGGGAAATAACTAAACAAGACATAAAATGGAGACTATTTATAACAGTCGTCTAGCATTCACATGTACTTAATTAGATCATATCATAAGAAATCTTTAATTATTCAAATTAAAGAGTGATCAGATCATTAAAAGCATCATAATATAATATAATTCATCAAAACATAATATACATGCATCAGAGGAAATCATATAAATATCATAATAGAACAACATTACTTCTGAACAGAACTTAAAAGTCTCAAAACAGGATATAATTGTGTTAGTACAGAACAGAACTTGTAGCAGATCAGAATTTATCTTGTATCAAATCAAAACTTAGCTTATTGTAGAACTGAACATATATTAAAACACAAAACAAATTAGTATGCTAGTCCTTTATACCGAAGTGGGTAACAGGATCAGAACAGAACATACTTATGATTGGTATCATAGAACAAAAGAGATTTATGTCTCAGTATCAAAAGACACCGTAGTGTCAAATACAGAAGACACCGTAGTGTCAAGTACAGAAGGCACCTTAGTGTCAAGTTACAGGAGACACCTTAGTGTAACAGATGCAGCTGCAGACCCTTCTAGGCATGCCTATTTACCCATGACTAGGACTTGGCAGTTTTAAAAGAAAGCATTTCAGATTTCAAAATCATATGTAGATGATGTAATGCATAATGTATGACTTTATTCCATTTTCCTCAAATTGAACATATTCATTCCAATGAATACATTAAGTAATAACACATTACATGTATTCACACAAGTTCCCAATTCACACACATAAACAACTAACACATTATTCTTATTCTTTAAATCATATTAGCATTCATAAGTATACTTAATTCCTTTAACAACTCATAAGTTTCAAAATTAGACACTTCGATAAGTTTCAAAATTAGACACTTCGATATCAAATAACAACTTCTTTAAGTTATTACCTCAATTAGTAATCCAAACCTTATTCAATCTTTAACTGACTAATTCCACATCGAACTAGGTTCATTTCATACTGTAATCAAGTCCAATTACATTATTATAAAGTGTCTTAACCTTATATAGTTCAACACTTGCATAAACCAACCTTTTCTCATTCTTAAGCATTTCCCACAACCGTAAGAAGGGGCCATATAAATCTCAAAATTGTGGGATGAGTGAACTGAAGGTGCACTCACCCATAGCCTTTAATTTGCCTCTAAATTGTAACTCCTTCCTACTCTATTCAACACACCTTCATCAAAGTCTATTCATTTCACCTCAATTCTACCTTACTTATGCTTCAATTCCTCATCCAATTCATGTCCAAATCTAATTCAAAAATATTCATTAGGCAATTCACAAATCATAGTCTTTCATAAATTATAATCAAAATAGAATTTGTCATACACAGCTCACTTTTCCAGCACTCATTTGTCAACATCACAACACATATTATATGTCAATTCAATCATCATAGAACTTGTATTAATACATGCTATCAAGTTTAGAATTTCCTTACCTATTTAACTTCAATTTTCAACTCCAAAGAACCAGCTAATCTAACTTTTCCAAGCAACCAGCATATATCCAAGATCAAGGTGCAAATCTTAGCACCAAGAAATTAACATAGAAGATAATAAGATCTAGCTTCCTTAATGCAACATCTTGCAAAGTTTCCAAGTGAAAATGATGCAAATTGAAGCAAAAATCCTACGAGTTGTGAGAGGGGGAGAGATTTCGATGGAGAGGAGCAAAGGATAGAGAGAAGGCAGAAACATCAAAAGTGAAAGATGATTCATCACTTGCCTAACTCTTTGGATGTAAGGTGTCCTGGTTTACAATGGCCACATGTCACACGTGAAGGTAAGCTACTTGTCCTTCAATGAAGTCATCTACATGTCTCCATGTGTGGCTGCCAAATGTCAGGATTCTATTAGGCCATTTGTCACTTAATTACTAATGCCAAATGTCACTAAATATATAGGCTTAATCATCCTAATTTTCTTGTATCAACTTGTCTTGTCACTTGACAATTTTTCTAATCTAAATGTACATTTTCATTAATCAATTTCCAATGGTAACAATTAATTCCAAGTTCCTAATTGTGGTCCATCAAACCAAGATGCAATTCACAATCATAATACAATTTTAACACCTAACTCATATACTTTCATGAACATGTAACATTCCTACTATGGTGTAATTTGGGGCCTTACGTTTCTAAATTTTGATACTAGAACATCATTGTTGCCATTAATGGGGTCATTATTGGAGTGTAGGTGGAAACTGAACAATGTAATCTATATTACCTTTGATAACTATAGCCTAAATAACTTTTTAATCCTGCCCTTGTCCTTAGCCCCATTCAACCAACTAAAAGGCCTTTTTTTATTTTTGCACAGAATTCACAAGTGGTTTTGACGTGATATATTTACAAACATATGGTAAATTCTATTGTGGCGAATATGAGGGAAATGTCATATAAACACTTTTTTGATTGCATTGAGTGAATCTTCATGTGAGGTCAAATCTGGTGCATTTTGAGTTTAGAAAGGTCATTGGGAATTGTGATGGTTGTTCTAGAAATGAATCCTATGAAATGCTTGTGGCTTGATTGTGATTTTGGTTCGGTAAGATAATGCATGTTGGCTAAATTTTTCAAAAGAGTTGTAAATATATTTGTTTAGATTTTTTTCTTTTATTTTCAAGTCTTTTGAATGCTTGGGGACAAGCATTGTTTAGGTGTAGGGGAGTTTGATAGATTATTAATTTACATATCAATTTGGGTATTTTTGGAGGATATTGGATCGATATTGTCCTAATGATGGTGTTTTTATATTGTTTTTGGAGGTTAGGAGATGTGGAGTTGTTTTGGAGAAAAGAAGCTAAAATTGGCTAAATTGGAGAAGAATTGTACAAGGAATTTAACAAGCCACAATGACAAGGCAGCCATAAGTGATTAGCAGAAATCTTGCAACGTATAATGCAAGAAGAAAACCAGAAAAGAGTAGAGAGAAAACGGCAACACAAAAGGGACAAAATAGCAATACAAAGGAGGAAAGAGCAGGGACAAATTGGCAGCAGCTTGAGACAAGATAAAAACCATCAATAAAGAGGATAAAAACGAAAGCAGCAGAAGATAAATGTCAGCAGCTAGTAGAGGAGCACAACAAAGAAAACAGGAACAAGTGAAATGACATAGTAAAAGGAAAAGAGAAGCAGATAAAACATAGAAATAAAAGAGCCAAAACGACAGCAACGCAGAGGGGCCCAACAGAAGAAAACAACATAGTAGACCAAAGTAGAAAGAATGAAATGACAATAGCAGAAGAAGAAACACCCAGCAGAAAATGACAAACAGTAGCAGACTAAAAGAAGCAACAAAAATGACACCACAAAAGCAAAACGCAGAGCAAAAGAAGCATAAAAAAGATAAAATGACAACACCCAGGAGGAAAAGAATAGTTCAAAAATGCAGTAGACTAGGTGATGTAAGTGTTTTAACGTACGCGAAGAGTTTTTGTTTCTAAAAAGAATAGGACTATGTTTTTGGAGAAGAGAGAATGACTTTTTAAGAGGTAGTACGTAGGTGGCTCACTTGGAAAAACACGCGACAACTGGGCTAGATTTTGGAGGAAGTCTTCTGGAGGAGGGCGTAAACATACGTTGCTTCTTGTTTCCACCTTTTCTTTTCAAGAGGAGAACAAGGTTGTTGTCTACTCACACACTTTCTCCTTTAGATTCTTATAGAGAAAATCTTTACTCTTATACAGTTTGTCCAAATCATTAGCAGCAAGTAAAATATCATCAACATATAAGACTAGAAATACAAATTTACTCTCACTGATCTTTCAGTAAATACAACAATCAACAACATTTTTTGAAAGTTAAAAGATGTTATGGTATCATTAAACTTAATATATCATTTTTGGGAAGCTTGTTTAAATCCATATATTGATTTCTCAAGTTTACACATCATATAGCCCTTTTCTTTTATAGAAAAACCTTTCAATTGATCCATTTAAATTTCCTCCTTAAGATCACCATTCAATAAGGCAACTTTCACTTCCATTTGATGTAGCTCTAAATCAAATTGAGCCACTAACACCATGATTATTCTTAATAAGTGTTTCTTTGAGACAATTAAAAAAGTCTCTTTATAATCAATGTCATCCTTTTGAGTATAACCTTTGGGAATAAGTATAGCTTTATATTGTTTAATATTACCATTCGATTTATATTTGGTTTTAAAGACTCATTTGCATTTGACTTGCTTAGATCCTTAATTAAAAATGTCCCAGACATTATTTTGTTCCATTGAATTTAACTCATCTTTCATAGTATTAATTCATTTATCAAACTTATCACTTTCAATGGCTTGTGAAAACAAAACAGGATCATGATTAATGCCATAATCAAATTTTGACTCTTATAAATAAACCACATAGTCATCAGGAATTGTTGATCTCCTTATTATTACAGGTTTATTCAAAGTTATTCTACATGGTTTATTTAAATTAATTGGTTGTAAGTTAGTTTCTTCATAAGGTGTTGTTTCATCCAAATCTTGTCGAGAATTATTTTTTTCTTCCAATACTAGGTCAACATTTAGTATAGATGAGGATACTGGAACATTTATGGGTAACGGAACATCAACCCCTATTTCACTAATATCCACAACATGTTTTTCAGTACTCCCACTAACTTCACCCTTTTTAATAACTTGGCATTAGATGTTTCAACAATTCTTAGACTATGATAGTAAAACCTATACCTTTAGATTTCTCAGAGTAACCAATAAAGTAACTACTAACTGTTTACGAATCTAATTTATTTTCTTATGGATTATAAACTTGTGCTTCTTCTAGACAACTTCAAACATACAGATGCCTCATACTAAGTTTCCTTCCAATACATAACTTAAAAGGAGTTTTAGGTAATACCTTACTAAGAATCCTATTTAACAAATACACAGTAGTTTTAAGTGCATGCATCCACAAGGTTTTGGGAAATGAATAATTACTCATCATACCCCTAACCATATCTATTAATGTCCAATTATGTCGTTCTATTATAACATTTTATTGAGGTGTGTGCGACATAATATATTGTACACATATGTCATGTTTCTCGAGAAACCTTGCAAATAGACGTAGACATTGTCCTAATTCATCATATTTTTCATAATATTCATCACCTCTATCATATCTTACAATTTTCACTTTTCTATATAATTGTCTTTCAACCTCCTTTACAAACACCTCAAGAGCGTCTACAGCTTGAGATTTTTCATTAAGCATTCTTTACCGATCTTTATAATCTTTCTTTGAATATATGACCCAAGTGTTTATACCACAAATATGTTGAATTATGTTACACTTAGTTCTAATGGTATGATAAACAAAAAATTGGGATTCAGAAAAATTAACATCAAGTTTCAATTTATATAAACCATCTATAAGAATTCCAGGACCAATAATGAAATTATGTTTAAATAAACTAAACAACCATCATCAAACTTAAAAGTAAACCCATTTTCATTAAGCTAAGAAACAAAAATTAAGTTTCCAGAAATTGAAAATACATAGAGAGTTTGTATTAGATCCAGGTGAAAACTAGTATCTGATATTAGATGATAAGCCCTTACGCCTTCAATTGGGACTTTTTTACAGTTTCCCAAGAACAAAAAGTTCTCAGTTGGATTTATGGTTTGAATTGAGAGGAATCTATGCATAACATTATACACATGAGTAGTAAATTAGAAGGGACTTCAGTTAAGTTTCCTATTACCGATATTAAGTAGCAGAAAAAAATTATATCTATTTTTCATAATATTATGCATGGATCAGATATATCATGGTGAGTTCTTCAACAAAAATTGTGTCTTCTACAATGGAATCTGATATGTGAGATTTCAAATAAGTGTTTACATAATCTTCTTCTGTCCGAAGAAATGATTCATCGAAATAATGAGACACCATTGATATCAACCCATCTAGATTAGATATATATTTCTTTTCAAACTGAGCCTTACGTTTCAAACAATCTTTTTTATGGTGTTTCTCCTTCTCATAGAAATGACACTTATTTATCTTTTGTTCCTTCTTATCAACATTAGTAGTAACCTGTGTCACTTTAGCAAGTGCTTTCTTCTTAAATTTCTTAGCCTTTGGCTTGTGAATCTTGCTAGCTCCTTGACCTAAAAGGTTAATTGAATGTAACTTCTTAATTCTTTAGCCTTGTTTCCTTCTGAATGAGTATACTGGACAATTCATTTACATTCCACTTGTCCTTTATAGTGTTATAGTTAATTTGAAAAGGTCCATACTTAGGAGGTAACAAGTTCATAATAAATTACACTAAGAAGGATTCGTCAACTGTTATAACCAAAGTCTTTAATTTTGTTGCAATATTCGTCATCTCTAGGACATAATGTTGGAAGTTTCGCAACCTATTAAACTTCACAGTCGTGAGTTCAGCCATTAGTTTACCACAAACGGACTTATCCCCAGAACAGAAACATTTTTCCACAAATTTAAGGTATTCTTTAGCACTTTCAATTTATTGAATATTGATCTTAATGTTGTTGGCAATAGTTATTCGCATGAAATTAAGAAATAATATGTTAGATCTTTCTCATTTTTTGTAATTTGTCTTCTCAACCTCATTGCTCGTATTTGTAATGACAGTAAATTTTTCTTCCAACAATGCTAAATAAAAAAATCCAAATTACCTAAATAAAAATTGACTTCTTTGCACCATTAAGAGAAGTTCAAACTATTAAATATGGTAACAGAAGAAGCAGGCGATTGAAGAGAAATAATTGCAAATACATAAATGTTCAATAAATTACCGGATTCAAAGAACTAAACATTTATAATATAATGTAGGTTTATTTTGGGCAATCTCAACAATATATTATCACAAGTTTAATTTCATACAAAATTTATTAAGTGATCAATTAAAAACTAATCAAATACAATCAATATCTTTAGACATATAACATATTTGACAAGTGAATATTGATTTTCCTTTATTATGTTTATTTGTCATAGACTATTAATTTACCTTTAGGTAAATTCTAAAATGATATCAACTAATAACATCATTTATCCATATAATTAATTCAACAATAGACATTAATATTTTATGAATAAATTACTAACAAAATTTCACTTAATTAATTTGGCCACTTTTGTGATTAACAAATTATCCTTCTATAATATTATGTAGAAATTCAATACATAATACATAATTTTTAATTTCAATAATAATATTCAAAAATCTAACATGAGATTAATAATTAATTAACAAAAAATGAAACATGAGATTAATAATCAATTAAAATTCTTTAATTATATTAATATATTTAGAATACAACCACTAATCTAACCACATTCTTACACTGTTTTCCAAAATCTCCGCCATTTATATATGAGTGATGGTTCTGCTTCTAAATAAAAGCCATCCAACATTTTTTATTTCCTTGTGCTTTATAATTGGTTGGGAGGGCGAGGCTTGGAGTTATTCCTTTGTGAAAAGAAAGCCATTTAGAGTAACAGAAATGGTCTCTTTGAAAAATGTAAAGAAAGGATGCTTAAAATTAATGAATCTCCCAACTGCCATTCAATTCTCAGAACAGAAGATGATGGGTTAATTTGATAATAGAAATAGAGAGGGAAGACCGAGAGTAGACAATAGACAAGAGAGTGGAAGTTAATAT
>JAOSBL010000212.1:6177824-6192217 GCA_027568915.1 Erythroxylum roraimae
TACTTCTTCTGGATAGTTGGGCTCCGGGAACGGGGTCCAGCACTGTTTGGCCGGGCTTCGGGAACGGGGTCCAGCAAATGCTATTAACTATTACACCAGTTATTACCCATGAGATGATCCAAGATCTCCTAAGCTCATAATTGGAGATTTATAAGGATGTTTTTGGGATGTCAATTGCTATTCATCAAAGAGATAAACTTAATCTAGGTATTTTTTTTGCACTTCTGTTACTTATTGAAAATTATTCATCATTTTTTTTATAATGCTACTTTTGTTGTCTTACAATTGCTTGGTGGAACCAATTCAAAGTAGTGTTTCAAAATTGTAAAGGTTTGTAATTTAAATTCTAAGTAAATGTGTGAGTGCAATAGGGTGTGAAAGGAATTAGAACACATTTGAGTTTATCCATTCTAAGAAAAGGAATAAATTGGAGCACAAAAGATTGAATGACTTGGTGATTGTTCGGTACAATTTAAAGCTTAGGGAAATGTATGTTATTATGATTATTACATAGATATAATTTCGTATAATTTTTAATAATTTGATTTTATTATTTACTAGGGCTCTTAATAGAACAAGTAGTTCTATCAAGGTTTTGAATTTCGTTCCGTATTGGCTGGTATCGGGCGATACGAGGTAGAGGTGCTTATGTACCGAGTGTAATTACTGATCGATACCGACATATTTTGTCTGGTACCGGCCGGTACCTACGGTATTTATAATACCAGCCATATATTGGTCGATACCGAAAATTTTAAAAAATATGGGGACTTATTAGAAAATTTTCAAACTTTTTTAAAAAATTGCTCCCCCTTCTTTTTTTGCAAAGTTTTTTTAATTAGTTATTTAGTTCAACTTTTATTGTGATTTTTAAATTTTTATTTTTAAAATAAAATAAATATTTTTATTAATAATAATAATTATACATTAAATAAAACTTAAAATAATTTAATTTATTTTATTTTAATCTTTTATATAATATTTATTAATAGAGTATTAATAAAAATATTTTATTTTTAAAATACATAATTTAAAAATTATTATTTAATTTATAAACTAATATTTATTATATATTTTTAATTATTAAATCAAATTTTATTTGAAATTTATATATTTTTAAAAATATTTTAAATTTTAATTATATTTATTAATAATTGTTAAATTAAATTTATAAATTAAATTAAATTAAGATATTTATAATTTTAGTAATATTAATTTTAATTAATTAAATATATAATATATTTAATTGATAGTAAATTAAATAATATATTTTTTTTTCATGTTTTAATTCTACTTGATTGTTTCCTTATCACTAACTTTTGTTGTAAATTGTAATAATTTGAGAGTTAAGGATATTTATTGTTCTTCTTATTGGATGTTTTGATGTAATTATTATTTATTATATAATAAAAATTGAAATTGTAATATTTTAAATACTTTGTATTGTTCTTAATTTTATATTTGTATGATAATGATTGTCTTTTATCATATAAATTGTGGTTATAATTTATATGTGAAATATTTAAAAATTATTGTTATTTCATATTAATTGTAATTAGTATTTATTATTATAATTTTTGAAGACAGTATTAAAAGTATACAGTACAACTGTACAATATGAAAATGAATTATTTTGCAAATTTTAAAAAATTCAGGGATGATTTCATAAATTTATAAATTATCCGAAACGGTACCCGGTATTGACTGGTACCATATAGTACCGTATCAGACTGAGTTGAACCAATGCTCGTACATTTTAATCATGCACATAATTGAAATCAGTTTGAGTCATAAAATTGCAAATTCAAAGCCTCCACTTTCAAATTATATGACTTGTGTGAATGTTTTCATTTTATTTTATGTTCTCTCTCTCAATTTTAATAATGATTTTATTAAGCTAAGTCAATAAGAAATGAATAGAAGAGTTCATTTTCTAGAGTTTTGACTATAGTACAAATAATTTTTAAAAATAATTTAACTTTTTATAGTTTAAAAGTTATGCAGGACAATTTAAAAAGTGAAATTCAAATTTAGTTAACGAAATAACGATGGACCATTTTGATTTGTAATAGGCTTTATTGGTTAAGTTACAATTCAAACTGTTTTGTTAAGCTTATCGTAATCCAGGTTTCCTTTTCTGGCTAGTCCAATCTAAACTTGGAATGTGAAGGAATGCAAGTAGGTTACCTTCTTGGCTGGTAAGCAACTGATGCACATTTTCTTGCAGCCCAGGCCCCAGGGGCAGCAACCTATCTCAACAAACCTTGACCCCTGTCCTGTGACTAAGACCGAAATAATGAAATACGTGTACGATGTATATACTGGTGTTTCTGTGGTCTTTAAAATCTGCCGTAAGATAAAACTCTTGCGATTAAACGGAAGAAAGTTCAATTTCTTGCAATCCAATGACCCCAACACGGGGTACCTTATAGGCACATTAATGGTATTAACTACAAACAAGAAAACAGAAAACAATTTCTTTTAGATTGTAAGAGGAACCCTCTTGAGTGTGTGCAACAGGAACTTCCAGGAAATGACAAAACAACTAAATATCTCGAAGTTGCCTAAGATTGACGGGAGAAATGTATTTTGCGTCCCCATCGATTAGTTGCTTGGCAAGAATTAGATTGGCAGCTTCACTTGGATGGTAAGGATCCCAAAAAACATGCTTCGAACGTTCCTGGCACATGCTAGACGTTGGTCCACATGGTATTATCCCTGCGAACTGCCCTCCATTTCCACAACATGCTCTGCTTGCAGTTGAAAATCCTGCAATTTTAAACCTTACTGAGATTATCCCTCATTTTGATTACTTTTACGATAGTTTTAAAGTTGTGGAAGACACTGAAACAAGTTGTCGCGAGTTTATTTTCCTTTTAACATGCCAACTCCCAACCGGGACTGGAAACATAATTTCTGCAGAGAAAACAAAGATGAAGAAGCTAGGTCATATCACATATCGCTTACCATATTTATCATAATTTGTAATGAGTTCCATAACCATGTCGTACACATTTGCAAGAACAAAAGTGGATCCAGGTAGGTTATCATTTAGTTGAGCAACTAAATCCTTCAGTCTCCCATTGTACTGAACAGCCAGCTTGTTAGCTAAGTCCACACATTCATTCTCTTTCAGTTGATTTATAGTCTTCTGGTACGGTATGCAGCCTATTGGCCCAACATTCCCTAGAACAAATTTTCTTGCATCAAGTTTATAAAGTCTCTGCCAAAAAACACTTTCCAGCATCAGAAATCATTAACAGTCAGAAATTGCAGGCTCATATAACTAAAAGAAAAGATTGGTTTGCTTACGGTGAGCTGATCCTTTAAGTGATTGATCATATCATCGATGAATCCGTCTGGACTTTGAGTGATCCGAGCTCCAACAGATAGGACTGGCATTAGATAGTTATTCAGGAAATCGTTTGCTCCTATAGTGATCGAGAAGATGGACTTCTTCTGGAGATAGTCTTTTGCTTTGGATGGACCGAGCAATTGATCAATCTGTTTTCTGGTGATGTTGAAATAATCAACTTGTATATCCATTCCTATCCTGTTGATCTGCAAATCATTTACCTAAAGTTTATAAAAGGCACGTGCATGCAAGTATTCCAAAGATGTGAAAAGAGATGGAATTTGAGGGTTGTAAAGTGCTAACAAAAATTCTTCCAGTTGCATTCATTATCCCTCCTCCTCCTGACGCATAATTCACACCATTAAGTATAGCTTTTCCTGTAGCATTTGGAGATAGAAATGGAATTGCATAGTCTGGTATTCCTAGCTCTTCTCCTGTAAACATAGAGCAGATAAATAGTTGGAGCAAAAGAATACATACGGCCTATAGTAATCATCACGATGTTTATTTAGTTACGAAAAACTTACCTACGATGTCACCGATGGTCCTGCCATTAGTGTACCGGCCGGTGGGGTTACCTCCAGAAGCTTTAAAATCAATCCCGTTAGGTTTCATATTTGCCTTGGACAAAGTTGGCAGATAGTTATTGTTTCCGGCATCAACTAGAGAATCACCAAAGATAAACGAAGCTCCCAAAGTATTATCACCGCCTGCCTTCGCTGCTAAGTAGCTCAAGTTGACAATACCAAGAAACAAAGCCAAGACGCTAAGTTTTGCAGCCATGCTTTCTCTAATTCACCTAGTTAGTGAGAAAACCTTGATTGGTAGTAAGTATTTATGAGGCTATGTTGTGACAATAGAGAAGAGAGAGGGTCCTTAGGTGAAACTTGTAAGCATGGTCTGGAGATGTTGCATTTGGTATGACCTTATTTAGAAAATATGGAAGGAGTGCAGGATCGGAAATTGTTTCACTAGGGTAGTTCATCAAACCATTGTCCAAATTTCTCAACGTGTTACGAAACTTTGGATGTTGCCCTCTGTTTACGAAAGTGGCTGATTTCAAGTCAAAGATCGTTCCATTTTTTAATCAACCGAAATCGAAATTCAGATTGTTTTGGGGGGACCACGGTTTCCTGGGTTTAGGAGTTGGTGGCGGTAATGTAATGCCACCAAGTAGCTAGCCAGGTAGTTAAAGTGATTCATGTGTTAAAATAAACTTGGGATATTTAATAATTTAATAAATCCCGTTATGATAGTAATTTTTAAAATTGACTGATAATTATCAATTTTTAAACGTATTAAATTTTGTCTCTATTTAATAAGTTTTGTCTTATCACAAAATACTATTATGTACGAAAGTGAGATCAAAATTAAGTTTGAGAAAAAGACAGATTGTATAAGGACTTTATTGGTAGACATTTTTGTCCCTAAGGACAATTTTGTTCATGTCTCATAAAGTTGGACAACATTAATTGCAATTTTAGTTTTGAAATAAATTATCGGTTAGGTTATGTCATTTGATCCAGATAAAGATATTAAAGTGACCTAATAAATAATTTAAATTAATAGTTTGAAGTCCGAATAGAAAATGGATCCCGATTAGTGTGGACAGGTCCATATCGGTCTTGTGATGGGGAAGCCCGATATGGAAGCTATATAAAGGTAAGGTCTCCTGTAGTTACTCAAGAAGCTGATCCACGAGCATAAGGTTTTTGACCCGTTAGGGAAGCTCAAGATTTGAGGAAACTGCAGAAAGGCCTTGCCCGTGAGCTAGTGTGAGCACTTTCCGCTAAAGGCCCCGGGAGATTCGAAGACGTTTGAAACTCGAAATCAGCATCGGAATCAGAGATGAAACCGAAATCCAGGTATTCCACATTACTTTCATTTCTGATCCTTTCATGTAGATCTGGGGTACGTAATAAAGCTCCCACTACGTACTAACATATGGTATTAGAGCGATTACGTGATTGGATTGTCGGAAACGAAGGTTTTTCAATTTTTCATCTCATTTGGATTTCCTTCATTTCTGATTCGTTTTTCAGTTTTTTTACGTATATAATTGCATAAAAGTGGTATATATAAGGCTAGCTACGAAAAACGTGTCAAAAATGGGCCGAACGGAGCAAAAAACGAGGTCCCAGGATGCTGGAAATCTCTTCCGGCGTCAGTATAATCGCTTCCGGCGTTAGTATCGTCGGTGACCATCGGGTGCGTGCACTGCATGTGCTCGACTCTGTTACTAGGCGTGGGACGCCCCCGTACGGACGGCACGTGCGTGCCACGTCACTCCACTCGGAGCGCGACGCTTGTCCCTTTCGACACCCACGTGGCACGTGCCCATCCGGGCCATACATGCGACCGACACATGGCACTACGGATGCGTGACACGTGTCCGTGTGTGCAGCACAAGCATGGACAGTGTCCACGAGTCGTGCGTGTGGTGGCGCGTGCAGCGCACTTGCCAGATGCATGCGGGGCGCGTCTGGCTACGTGCGTACCCCAGCGCGCCATACGCCCACGCGCACGGATGCCCTGCGTTCGCTGACGTCATCTGCAGTGACCAAAAAAAAACTCCAAAAATTCCAAATTTCCCGTAAGGTACCCAGGGGTGTTTTGGGTCAGTTTTCGGGTTCAGGAAATTTATAAAGTAACCTTTTTCTATTTTTCTGGATTTATTACATTAGTAATAAATTAAAGTTTAACTCTAGAAAAAAGGAATTAAGGTATTCTGAATCCGATTTCGATTGAATTTTCATGCTTTGGACTGCCTATGAGGGAGATACATGAGAGTCTCGTGTCTCGGGTCTCATTTTTAGTGTTCGGGATTGCATGATTATTAACCGGAAATAAAAATTGAGACATTCTGAAACTATTTTTGAGTGAATTTTCGTGCAATGAACTTGCCATAAGGGAGATACATGAAGTGCTCATGTCTCAAGTGGTCATTTCGGTATCCGGTGACACACGATAGTCACTCTACTGAGATTTTTCTTTTACGAAGGTCTCAAATGAAGTTTTCGGAGAATGTCTTCAGCACGTGTGTGTGACAATGAGATTGTGCATTCAGACTTTTGCACTTATTGAGGTCACATTGTCATATATGGTATGCCCATAAAGGATGTGAGGATGACATAAAGAAGTATCCCTTGCGTTTGCAGACTTTTTGGATGCTGATAAGAATGTAGTCACCAAAGTGGCCTTTCAAGTCAGTATTTTGAATTGTTTTGCTTACATGTTGGGGGATGTCTCTAATTTTATGTTTGGTTATTCTGCCCAAAGGTGTTGGCCTTACATAAAATTTTGAGATGTGCATAAGGGCATTAAATGGAGGAAGGCTGTTGGTTAAGTGATCTATTCACCCAAAGGTGGTAGTGTCATGAGAGTTGATAGTTTGTACCCCGATCGCTTTTATGTGTGGAAGTCTAATTGCATATATAATGTATTCAGCCCAAAGGTGTTTCATAATATGTGTGATCGGATTTTCAGGAAAGATAGTATCAATGGCTTTAGTATCGTTGTTGTCCTACATTAGTGCTGAATTAAAGATTATTATATTGAAGTCAATTTTCCATTCAACCAAATCAGTGTCACTATTGAAACCTTTGTTGTTTCAATATAAGGAATTAGACATAGAATTGGACGGAGGATGTTTTGAAGGTTATAGAGATAGGGTTGAAATGGCCATATGGACGGGCAAGCCATCTCCACTTACATCCATAAGCTTGACAGCTCATAAAGCAGCCTATGAAGCCCAGGATCGGTCTAACAGATTATATTTGACGACCATTAAGAAATTCATACCTAACCATCTGCAAAGTGGACTTCCGAACACAGATATAGCGAATGAGTTTCTTGATAAAGTCTCCCAGAGGTACACTATCTCATCCAGTGTTGAAACAAGTACCTTGTTGAAAGTATTATTCTCCATATAGTATGCAGAGAAAAAGGGGAGTAATGGAGTACTTATCAAGAATAGTTTATTTTCACAGTAGTTGAAGATATTGAGACTTCAATACTTTGATATCCCATTGTGTTACTGAGGTGGAGAAACTCAAGTTGTTACTCCTACAGTCCTCGAAGCAACTTAAGTAAAGACAAAGATGAAGCCCATAAAGTTCAAAGGTAGAAATTCAAATCTTCTCCACATGCTGACGCAGGTCAAACTAGTACTGGTAAGGGTCCTTAGGACATAAAGAAACCAGAAATATAAGGTTTAAAGGAAGACTGGGATCATCAGGTTATTCTCTAGTTTATCAATTATGAATCTAATTTGCGATAGTCGCATTAAGTCTAAGTGACTATTTAGTGGAACATCTGATCAAGGTGGTCCCACAATGCAGTAATTCATATCCAAGATAAAGCCAAATAAAGAGAATGAGGAACTGATGGTTCACAACAATAAAGAGATGGAAGTAATACCTATAAGGGGGTGTATGTATTGAACTTTACAGTAAGGTTCATAGGGTTTACACGACACATCTTATATGTGATCTTTTGATCAATTAAGGACACTGAAGGCTAACGTTTTGCATTCTGTCATACAATTGCCATTTAATGTTAAACATAAAGGTACAACTTTCTTGTCATATGGTTTGTATAGAATGTGTCTGATCCCAGATTAGATATATACTTCTTTGTATCATGCTAAACAAGGTATGAAGGACTTGACGAATGAGAAGTCATACATAGTGTGAAGTAAAAATTTAAGCCACATTTCAGAGCTAGGATTGGGAGATTGATCAAGGAAACCATTTCTCAATTCTAGATTAAGGTGATCTGGAACATGTACTGACAATCACAGGGGTAAGTTGACTAATAAGGACAATAGGGTCAACTCATACTTCTAACTTGTTAAGTCTGATACATAAAGATTTCGGTAGACCTCATATAATTGCATTGTGCAATTCTGAAAGTATTCTGACATTTCTTGGTAATTATTCCCATCAAAGTCATGCGTTCTTGCTTCAAGTCTGAAGGTTGAGAACCAGCTGGAACAATTCATCAAGATAGTCAAATTTGATCATGGAGGAGAATACCGTGGCAAACATGATGTTCAGGACTTTAAAAGGTCCGTTTGCCAGATATATGAAGCCAGTCGGAATAGTGACCTAGTTCACTATGACGAATAGTTCTAAGCAAAATGGTGTGTTGCCGAAAGGCATATTTCACCCTAAAGGACTTAAAGAAGTCAATGTAGAGCAGAACCAATCTACCTATCTAGAAATTGAAGGACTCAGCCTTGCGTACAATCGTGTAAAGGGCTGCCCTACTGAGGCAGGATAATCCTTATAAAGAAATACTGCATGCTCATTTTTCCATTGCTATTTAGTAAAAGATCTCATCCACTTTATGTCTACAGATTTTACTGTAGATAAGGAGGGACCAGAATTATGGAATCACAAACAGCCAAATTTCTGGAATACCATGTCTATGATGGTGGGTCTTTTGACCTTTCGGATGATAGCAGGGCAGATACTAAAATTATTCCATATCCACTACTTATACAGCTAGATCCAGTAGATCTAGATTTTTGTACCGTGCCTGTACAGGAACAGGAACCCATACCTGTACACAAAGAGATTCCTAGAGGTACAAGATCTAATAAAGTTAAGTAAATCCACTGGAGTGAGATGACCTGCTATCCCATCTGACAACATAGTCTGTTAGGTGTACTGGATTATGTTATTAGACATATTACAGATCCATTTGCTTTTACAAAAGTTGTTTCTGGACCAAATGTAGATGTGTGGTGGGATGCGGTGAATGATGAGATGCAAGCCATGAAGCATAGTAAGGTCAGGGAAGCTAGTTGATTTTCAGAAGGCACTGTAAGCTTGTCAGTTATAAATAAAGTTGAGACCTAAAGGATTTCAGGATAAAGTTCAATGGTTTATGGACTTGCTCCATTGCATAAGGGTTCACTCAGGGGAAAAGGCTGACTCTGTATTACCTTTTTCTCGTATCCTCGTAGGATACATTTCGAGTGATAAAGCAATTGTAGTTTATGATGATACAGAGTTGCATCAAAAGGTTGTCATAACCATCTTCCTGAGTAAAAACCTTTATGAAGTGGTCTATAAGTTACAATCTGTAGGGTCCTAGGATCCAGAAAGTACTGACATGGTTGTGAGTTATGCAGATCAACATATGGTTTACAATAAACCTCCTGAAGGAGATACCTTACACTGAGTGAGGTTATGGCCTCTTCAGGTTTTTTGGAAAATAAAGTCAAAAGATGCCTGTACTATGAAGCAAAAGGGAGCAAAGTATCTTCCTATTACTGCATAAGGATGGTAAATTGCTCACATTAAGTCACTTGATCATGTTGTATGAGGATAAACAACTTTTGGTCAAGAAACTTGACATAAGGACCTTAGTATAACATCTTCTATCCTAGGTATTCGGATTCACCAGGGCATATCTCAACACTCATTAGATCTCTCAAAGAATGCATACATTTAGTATGTGTTACAAAGGTTTCATACAGTTGATAGTAAACCTATCGTAACACTTGTCTCTCACAATGAGAGATAATCTTTGATACAGCACCCAAAGAATAAAGTGAAGAGAGAGATTTTGAGGAATGTTTCGTATTCTAGTATGGCGGATAGCCTGATGTATGCTAAGTTAAGTGCTAGATAGGACATTGCATTTACCGTTTGCCTGTTTGGTCAATATCTGGTTAATCCAGTTATAGACTTTTGGAATGCAGTCTAATGAGTATTGAGATACTTGAAGGAATCAAGGATTATATGTTGTCATCTAGTAAAGTCAACAGACCAAGCCTCGTAGGGAATTCAGGTTTAAAGTTAGCTATGTGTTCGAATGATCGAAAGTTCACTTTAGGTTACAGTTCAAGTTTGCAGATGGTACATAGTTGTAGAAGTGTGTCAAAGAGACACGTGTAACTGCCTCGACTAGGCATGCAGGGTGCATGCTAAGGGGCTGCTTCACAAACGATTTAGCTCATAAATTTAATTTCTGAGTTGTCTGTGGTCCATTCAGAGGCTAGACCCATATGGTTTTACTATAGTATTCTTCTTATAGTATTGTTTTATAACAATGAAGAATATCACAGGGTCATAGCAATTAACGATCAATTAGTTGGTCATAAAGATATTGACACAGAAAAGTGACATAAGGTTTGGAGCATTATAAGGACTGAGGAATTGTGAGTCGATCGTTTAACTAAAGGACTTCACCCACTTATGTTTGTAACACAAGTATACAATATGGGTGTTTTGATGTCGTTAGACACTTCCAGTTAGGGGGTCGTTATGTTTGCTCCATGTACATTTGTACATTTTGAAGTATTATGATAGTATGATCGTTACAGATAAAGACGATCATCATTTGTCCTCAGTATTAAGTGTCATCATACGTTGTCATAGTACGTATCAAAGTCTTAAGATTTGTGTCAATCTTAAGCATTTGAAGGTCATCGAGCATATATATAGATTGACCTTGTGCCTATGTCATTAAGACGCATATAGTTTAATTTAGCTAGCTATAAAGTTTGACATGACATAGGGGGATATAAGTTTTTAATCCCATAAGGGGTCTCTAATGTTGTTTAGCATTCAGTTGGAGAACATAAAGGTTTTTTCTAATGTTGTTTAGCATTCAGTGAGAGAAAATAAGATTTCTCTAATGCAGTTTAGCATAAAGCTGGAGAAATTGAGACCTACAAACGAAGATGATACAATTTAGATCATAAAGGTATCATCATAGTTTGCCACACTCCATTTTCTCATTCATGTTAGCAGGGTATTAGGTATTCGTGATTGTATTGGATCTGTGTCACATAGGACACATGCATTTGATGCTTTTTGGTACCGAAAGCCTTGCGGGACAGAATGATGGACTTTCGTTATCATTGGATCAAATGTTTTATTTTCAAACCTTAGTCGACTATACGGTAGCGTGACTTAACCGGGTTTTTAAATTGTTTTTAAACTAGAGTCCGCTGCAATTAATGTTTGTCCAAGGGGGAGATTGTTAGACATCTTTGTCCTTAAGGACAATTTTGTCCATGTCTCATAAAGTTGGACTAATATTAATTGCAATTTTGGTTTTTAAATAAATTATCGGTTAAGTTACGCCATTTGATCCAGATAAAGATAATTAAGTGGCCCAATAAATGATCTAGATTAATGAGTCGAAGTCCGGGTGAAAAATGGGTCCCGATTAGTGTGGATCGGGTCCATATCAGCCTTGTGATGGGGAAGCTCGATATGAAAGCTATATAAAGGTAAGGTCTCCTGCAGTTACTCAAGAAGCTGATCCACGAGCATAAGGTTCCTGACCCGTTAGGGAAGCTCGAGATTTGAGAAAACTATAGAAAGGCCTTGCCCGTGAGCCGGTGAGCACTTTCCGCTAAAGGCCCCTGGAGATTCGAAGATGTTTGGAGCTCAGAATCAGCATCGGAATCAGAGATGGAACCGAAATCTAGGTATTCCGCATTACTTTCGTTTCTGATCCTTTCATGTAGATCCGAGGTACGTAATAAAGCTCCCACTACGTACTAACAGAGAGCAACGATAAGAATGAGAAATAAAAGAATTAGTGTAATGGATATAAAGAAAATAAGGGAAAGATTAATAAAAATAGGGAAGAAGAGGGCATGAATGAGGCTACAGAGGAGAACAAAGTAAAAATGGAGCGTCGAGTCAAATAACACAATGAAGTAGAGAATGAGAGAAATTAGAAAGTGGTGCGGTGGTGAGAGGAGACAATTAAAATGAATTGTAAAGGCGTTACTAATCACAGGAGTCACTAAGGTGATTAGTGACTAGACAAGTGAGAAGAGAATGAAAACTTTCTATCAGTTGGAACAAAATGAGAGAGTATTCAAGTGGAAAGGCAATACGAAAGAGGAAGGAGGCGAGGATTACTGGAAATATGACAAATATGAGAGACAATATTTTTATAAATTAAGGGCCAAAAGTGAAATTTTTACCTCAAGGTTCCTCAAAAGCTTGAAGCAAGTCCTTAATGATATCGTTGATACCATTTTACATGATAAAATTATTAAAATAGTATTCATTGCACGTTAAGTAAGAGACAAAAGTGTCAACAGAGACAATAGCAGGAGTTTATTTAAACCTTTTTTATGAAATATTAAAGTAAAAATTGCACATTTAATCAATGTTTAAAGAAATCATTTTTAAGATTACATCAACATTTGGTTGGTCCATATTACTTAGTTACGATATTGAATAGGCTAAATTGATGATACACATACTAAACACTGCCAAAAACTTTAGCTTTTTTAAAACTTAAGATGTTATTAATACCATTTTAATAACGTTAAGGTGTAATGTAATATTTTAAATAACGGTAGAGACTAAATTAGCTTTTAAAGAAACTTTAAAGGGTAGTTTGTACCCTTTGTCTACACCAAAATTAAAAAAAAAAACTCTAGCTTTAAACTATGTAATTTAGGTTTTTCTCAATGGCTTCTTTTCCTAAAACAATGTAATGTTGATTTTTAACAAATTGCTTGACTCCTTTTCCACATATTTATCTAAACATTTTCTTTTTTTCTATTTAGTTTCTTTAAGCTTCTTAATTTAATCCCTTTTTCTTTTGTTTTGATTTTTAGTTTAATATTTTTTATTTTTCAAACTTGAACCCAAATTTTACTTATAACTTCAAATTAACCCAAAATAATACTTTAAAGGTATTATTTAGAGGGCTAGTCAAAAGAATAACATTTGTAATAATACTAAACGTGGCCAAACACTACAAGAAAAATGAAGTTTAGTGATGGAAATTACTGACGGAACATCTACACATTCTGTCGGAAAGCTAAATTAGCGACGGAATTTACCAATGGACCAAAGCGTCGGAGAAATGGTCGTATGTAATAATTTGCGACAAATCATAGAATATTCGTCGTAAATTTACCGACGAAAATTTTATGTAACCGTCGGTGAATATACCGACGGTTATTCTGTGCTGTCTTTGATAAGATATGTCCGTCCGAAAACTTACCGACAAAATTGGTTATTCTATCGGTAAGTTAATGTTGTCATTACCGATAGTCAATAGTTATCCGTCAGCAAATTGAATAGATTTTATCGGCGAACTTTGGTTTTCCATCAGTAAATTTACTAAAAACTTCTTTTTAAAATTTCCCTGCATTAAATTTTATTTAATGATGTTATAGTTGATGCATAATTTAAACAGTTATGAGTTATCTGTTGATAATTTTTTGATTTGTTTCAACATTTAATTTGTTAAAACAGAAAGTTGATTGATGATATAAAGTAAAAATTATTTTAATTGATAATAAAAAATTATTTTGTACATAATAAGTATTTGTAATTCATACAAAATGACTATAAGTACGCTATTCATTTGGTGACCGCGGATGCTCTGATTGCTGCGATGAGTTGTTACGCCTCCCCTTCAATTCATCTACCTCATTACAGAGCTGAGCTATATACTCCATCGACTGTTGCAACTGAGTTGCCAATGTCTATACTGTGCTCCGAAGCTCATGGACTTCATTGCGTGCGGATCGCCTACTAGATGTTATTGTAATGGATGTAGAGGATTGTGAATAACATGTATTCGCAAATGAACCTAAACCAAATATTCTTCCACGACGTTCCCTACCACCCACTGCATGAAGATAGGTTTGAGTCTTATCAACATCTTTAGACTGCTGAAACTGTCGTTGAATGCTTTGTTGTATTTGGTCCTATCATAAGGCAATGTTTATGTTAGTAAGTGATAATAATTAAGCATTAATATTAAAGAATAAATTTCACATACATTTACGGTCTATTTGGTTGAACAACTTGAATAGATAAGGAATAGAATAGTTATTCTGAGGAATAGAATAAAATAAGTATTACTTTGTTTGGTTTATTGCTAAATAATTTTTATGTCAGTATTTAGTTTGAAAATATAAACTTGGAATGAGAAATGAATAATTAACAAAAAGACCAAAATATTATTATTATTGTTGTTGTTGTTGTTGTTGTTGTTGTTGTTGTTGTTGTTGTTGTTGTTGTTGTTGTTGTTGTTG
>JAOSBL010000212.1:6224657-6237716 GCA_027568915.1 Erythroxylum roraimae
TATGCGAATAGAGAGCACTGGGCACAATGGGGCGTGTCGATAAAGCGGATGTATGAGAGTTCCCCTTCCCTTCTGTCCAAATTTTGGCCAAGCCTAACGACAAGAAGAAAATATGCTTATGTTAATATCATTTCTTTAAACTATGTTAAGTCAGCAGCATCAAGATTTGGTGTGTTTTGTAACTTCTTTTGAAGAAAATTATATCCAAAACACTAAAGTTGTATCTTCTAATCCAATTTAGGCTTCATCATATCATATGGAACGGAGCCATAAATGCCACAGGAATGCACAGTTGGTTGCACATTAAATATTTGTCTTCACTTGCAACAAAAATTCTAGGCTCTATCCGGATTTTATACTGAAGAAATATATTTGCATTATTATCTTGTAACATTTAGGGACAAGAGCCCCACAACACCTAACATATTAAATGGGGATAATGCCATCACCACCATAATCAATGAGCCAATAGGTCTCTTAATATTAAAAATGCTGCCTAATGCACAAAACTCTGTAGGTAGACAACCTTTTCTTTATATTTTATAAAGAGGTTGTTTATATAACTAGTTCCGATCACAAAAAAATAACCTTATTAAGTGTCCTGTTACTGCTGTTAGTTCATTAATTAATTAATTATTATTATTTCCTTGGATGCATTTAAGGAATAATGCTATTGTATTCCACTCCTCTTATCCCAGTTGACTAAAATCTTGTATCATGGCTGACGTGTGGATTTTGATATTCCTTTTAATAAAAATTAAAAAGCTAATCTTTGGAATTCTTGTATATTTTTTTTCATAAACTCCTGTATCTTATTGGTGAGTTTTGTCTCTTTCAACTAAAAACAATGGTAAGTGTCTCTGACTTTGGACACGTCTCTGGAAACCATAAACACCTACTACCTGCCACTCAGAGGCTAATCTCACAGTAAGCTACAAACTTCTCGTCACATTTAACTCGTAGAAAATATAAATAAAAAGATCTCTGAATAACTACTAATTGGGTTTTTTTTTAATCTAAACAATGATATTTAAATGGAGATTGTCTAATAAAGGAGCATGATTCATGGTGGAGCCGTGGAGGACGTGGCTTAGAATATAGAAGCTAAGCTTGTTGTGTTGACTTTTTTATTCATGCTTATAGGAACTAAGATAGGGGAATCAAACACTTCGATACAAGGAGATTAATTGATGTCAGTAACACCGAGTAACTGATGTTAATGATCAATAAACAATTAAGAAGCCAACGAAAGAAAGACACAGTTAATATGCTAAACAGGACTTGCACTTGGATTGCCAATGTCAATGTCCTTTCTCACTGTCTGTTAATGGGCGGTTGGTGTGGAAGATTGTGGAGATAGAAGAGAGAGAGAGAGAGTCAATTGTGGATGTGTGTGTGTGTGTGTGTGACACATGGGGGGGAGAGAGAAAGCAGGAGCTTATAGTGGGACTATCAATACTGGTATGTTTTGTTTTGGATTTAGTTTATTATCCTCAAAAGAATAAAATGGACTTTTGATGTGGAGAGGCATTTGTTTTGTTTGTGTTGTTTCAGTGTAGTGAGAGAAATTAGAGAAAAGGGTTGTTTTTGAGCTCTCTCAGCTGTGTAAAATGGAGTCTTGAGTCTGGAGTCACCTTGCTGTATGGACTTCTAAGAGCTTCTCTACATTCTCCGAACCTTTTGTACAAAACCCTTTTTCTCTTGATTTTTTTTTAGTGTCTTGCCGGGTGCGAATCTAATTTGCATAAATTGGGGATCTGGGTTTTGGAGTTCTTACCTTTGACTCTCACTTTTTCTCGGGTTTCTGCTAAAGTTGTTTTCTTTGTTGAACTTTCCTTTGGAACGGGGGCTTTGACTTTCTTTATTCGAGTCGTTTTAATTCTGGGTTTATTCCTGCGGCTGACTTCTTTGGTAAATTGGCTTCAGGGTTAAACCTTCTCTTTTTCTTGTTTGGATTCTTGCTAAAATCCAAATTGGCGACTCTTTTGATCTGGATTTGAAGTCGAGAGAAGCTGAAAGATTTAGGGTTTGAAACCGATCCTCTGCTGTAAATCTTTCAGATGGGCTAAACCAGACTGAACCCCTAGTTTTTTGAATTCTTATTCAGTTTAGCTATCTTGAGTTTTCTGTCTGATTGACGTCAAAAGCTTTGATGCATCTTTCGCTGTGGAAGCCCATATCTCACTGTGCTGCTCTGCTCTTGGACAAGAAGAGAAGAAAAGATGGGTCAGAATCCAACATTGATTTCAAGAGAAACCCATCTATTCTTCGAAAACTGCAAGAACTGAAGCTGAGGGAGGCTCTTGAAGAAGCATCTGAACATGGGTCTCTGTTCAAATCAAATGACATGGACTCTGAGTCAGGTGCAAATCAAGATCAGAGTCTTGAGAGATCAAGATCTCTTGCAAGACTCCATGCTCAACGTGAATTCTTGCGCTGCACAGCTCTGGCAGCTGATCGTGTATTTGAGAGTGAGGAGGAGATTCCTGACCTCCAGCAGTCATTTTCCAAGTTCCTCAAAATGTACCCCGGGTACAAGTCTTCAGAGAAGGTTGATCAGTTGAGATTAGATGAGTATGCACATTTGTCTCCGAAGGTATGCCTTGATTACTGTGGATTTGGGCTTTTTTCATATGTTCAGACTCTGCATTACTGGGAGTCTTCTACATTTAGCTTATCTGAGATAACAGCAAATTTGAGTAATCATGCTCTCTATGGTGGTGCCGATAAAGGTACCTTAGAACATGATATAAAGACCAGAATTATGGACTATCTGAACATCCCGGAGAATGAGTACGGACTTGTTTTCACAGTTAGTCGGGGGTCCGCGTTTAAACTGCTGGCAGAGTCGTATCCTTTTCACACTAACAAGAAGTTATTGACCATGTTTGATTATGAGAGCCAGTCCGTGAATTGGATGGCTCAAAGTGCCAAAGAGAAGGGTGCAAAAGTTTATAGTGCATGGTTTAAATGGCCAACTCTTAAACTTTGTTCCACTGATTTGAGGAAGCAAATTGCGAGTAAGAAGAGGAGGAAGAAGGATTCTGCTGTTGGTTTGTTTGTGTTTCCAGTTCAGTCAAGAGTTACTGGAGCCAAATATTCATACCAGTGGATGGCCTTGGCTCAACAAAAAAATTGGCATGTTTTGCTTGATGCCGGGTCATTGGGGCCAAAAGACATGGATTCACTTGGTTTATCCTTGTTTCGTCCTGATTTTATTGTAACATCGTTTTACAGAGTATTTGGATATGACCCAACTGGTTTTGGGTGTCTTCTTATCAAGAAATCAGTGATGGGAGCACTTCAAAATCAATCAGGTAGTACAGGGTCTGGAATGGTGAAGATTACACCAGAGTATCCTTTGTATTTGAGTGACTCTGGTGATGGTCTTGATGGAGTGGTTGGCATTGAAGATGGTGATGTCACTGCAAATGGTGATAAAACTACTGAAACCCGTCCTGGTTCACACTTGCCTGCCTTTTCTGGTGCATATACCTCTGCTCAGGTAAGGGATGTGTTTGAGACTGAGATGAACCAAGAAAATAGTTCTGATAGAGATAATACAAGTACCATCTTTGAAGAAACTGAGTGTATTTCAGTTGGGGAGATGATGAAAAGTCCAGTATTTAGTGAAGATGAATCATCAGATAACTCGTTTTGGATTGATTTGGGTCAGAGTCCACCAGGTTCAGATAGTGCAGGTCAATTGATCAAACAAAAGATGGACTCTCCCTTGCCACCTTTCTGGTTTTCTGGCAATAAAAATCATAAACGACTCTCTCCAAAACCAATGTCGAAGATGTATGGAAGCCCACTATATGATGACAAAGGAGTCAACCTGGGGCCACATGATGACAATCATGTGCTTTCATTTGATGCTGCGGTTCTGTCGGTTTCACAGGAGTTGGATCGTGTTAAGGAGGTCTCTGAAGAACAATTCAACAAAAGGGTTTCACGACAAGCAAATTTTCATGAGATTGAGGAAGAGCCTGGAAATGGTAATCTACTACATCCTGATTCCTTATCAAACTCTGGCATAAGCAGATCTCGTCTCAACGATTTGACTTTGGCTGCACAGAATCACCGCCTAGCTAATGGTTCGGCCTCAGGTCTGGAGAAGAAAGAAAATGCCATAAGAAGAGAAACAGAAGGTGAATTCCGGCTGTTGGGCAGAAGGGAAGTGAATAGATATGCTGCTACTAGATTTTTTGGGTTGGAAGATAATGAACATCCAAGCAAGGGAAGAAGGGTATCATTTGGTGCAGAGGATAACCTCAAAGAACGTCCAAGTCATACTCTGGAGCCTGAAGAAGTATATGCTACCAGCCTAGATGATGAAGATTACACCAGTAATGGTGAATATGATGGGCAAGACTGGGATAGTAGGGAACCTGAGATAATTTGCAGACATTTAGATCATGTGAATGCCTTGGGTCTCAATAAAACCACTCTTCGATTGAGGTTTTTGATTAATTGGCTTGTGACCTCATTATTGCAATTAAGATTTCCTAGTTTGGATGGTGATGGAAGAGTGAACCTGGTTCACATATATGGGCCAAAGATAAAATATGAAAGGGGTGCAGCTGTTGCTTTCAACATTAGAGATAGAAACTGTGGCCTTATCAATCCAGAAGTTGTTCAGAAGCTGGCTGAAAGAGAAGGCATTTCTCTTGGAATTGGTTTCCTTAGTCACATACGGATTCTTGATAGCCCAAGGCAACAAGGAGGTGCTTTCAACCTGGAGGATACGACTCTATGCAGGCCAATGGAAAATGGTCAACTTAATGGGAAAAGTAGCTTCATAAGAGTCGAGGTTGTTACAGCATCCTTGGGATTTCTGACAAACTTTGAGGATGTCTACAAGTTGTGGGCTTTTGTGTCAAAGTTTCTCAATCCAGCCTTCATAAGAAATGGCGGCCTTCCAACCGTTGACGAGGGATCAGAGATGTGAATTCTGAGATTGCTATCAATAGTTCTCTCTCTTGCAATGAAAAGCTAATAGCAGTATAAATTCGAGAGTCTGTGTTGAAGATCAAAAGCTGGAGAGAAGTTTGGATGGTGCTCTATATGCTTGACTAGATTCTTTTGCCCTTCCTGGAGACTCTGATAGAATGGGTGAATTTGTTGATTCTCGTTTGTTTTACCAATTTTACCTTTTCTACATGTGGAGTTGGTTTCAGAATTTGTATCATCCCGGGATGTTATGGTGAGTACTAATCTCAAAGCAGAATCGTATGAGCAGAACCTTCACAAACATTCTGCTCTTTCCCATAGAAAATGGAAAACTTTGCTTCTGTAAATTTTTTTTTCAAAGATTCTGTCCAAATCTATGATGCTAGTTACTGCTAGTTCCTATTGCGGATCGTGTCTCTTTCAAGACTGTGAAGGCTATTTTAAGTGCAGTGATTAGAAGTTTATTGTCGAACATGTGTTAAGTCCATACGTGTCTTGGAAGACAGAAAGATTGCTTGGGGTAGGAATCCTGATTGTTTGAAGTGCTTTCAGTTCCTGCACTTTGCTTAAGGTGTGTCATTTACGCTTGAGAGGTGATTTGTCAAACAATTACATCCAAACCACTCAATGATATGTTGATATGTTGTACGCCAGTTGAAGATTCTTAAAAGGATAGTGACTTATCTTAATAACCTTGACATAGTACTAATACTGTAGACATTTGACAATGCTTTTGCTGCAAGAAGTTTGTGTTTGTAGTTATAACCTATATTCCTCCAGTTACTAAAGTATGACCAGTATGGTGGTCAGATCACAGTTCTCGGCACCTGCGCTTCTTCAAAATGTAAATAAATAAATAATGAAAACAAAAACAGTCCCTCGATTGAAATGTGTATATGAATTAGGACAAATCCTTGTACAATGTGAAGCTCATTGTCAATTTTTGGCTATATACGTTTATTCTTTCTTTGACAATTGTCAAGATTTTGTTTATATCCATTTAGTTTTGTTTCCCATAAAAAGAACAGAGACGATGTATAGTTATGCTTATCTTGCCCTTTTGGTCACTGTGGATGACTCTTTTAGATAAAGTAGCTGTGAACATAGCATTGCGAACTTCAGTTGGAGAAAGACAATGATTACTGCAACCTACTTTTCAATAACATAAAGCCTGAACTAACCAAGATGCCACTGTACTCCACTAAAAGTTTGTTCCAATCTTCAAATGCAAAATTTCAACACTATCTTATGACAGCAGATGAATATAATGACAGGCGGCTCATGCTCTCTTCCTTTTTAAGAGTTCTTGTAGGAAGACCTCTAAAAGGAGATCTCTTATCTACATACTCCATAAATATATGGATAAGATTTAAAGATTGAAACACCTTAACTGAGAATTTGATGTGCTCTAAAAAGAACTTGCGTACAGCGTCTACAGACTGCAGCTGATGGAAGAGGTACGATCCTAGTGGGTTCATAAACAATATTTATTCGCTTTCTGGATTTTGCATGTCCTAATGATAGTCGTTAATGTGGATAAAAAATAATAACAATGCATGATAGAAACCTTTAAAATTTATAATCAGTTATCCTTCTAATAGTAAACAGTAAGCTACCTTGCGTACAAAAAGACAACAAAAATTATCTTAAATTTTGTAATAAGCTTTATGACCTTTACATGTACAAGTAACAAAGCCATCATACCGACGGAAACAGAATTCCACCTTGTGCAGATCTACCAGGTAGCTTCTAATAGTATCCTGGTTGACAGCTGAATTGTGCCTCCAATGTTAGAGAACAATAAGTAACAATCTTCACATTGTAGAAATAGCCAGTTCAGCAAAAAGGTCAATAGATGCATCAATGGATTGTGCAAGTGAAAAAATGTGCTCAACATTGCATCATCTTAATAAGAAATGCAGCTTCTAAAGCTGACTCCTTGCACTGCAGGTATCTGTTCTCCTCCACTATATCTGTTGTTAAATTAAGCAATAACGGGCGCGTGGGATCATAAATAGCAGATTCACGGACTCGTGCAATCCATTTTGCAGCTTCCCAAACCCCAAATCTGAAAGATGTTGGATAAAAATACTATGAGCACCCCACTCATGAAAAACGATAAAATAAAATAAAATAAAACAGTTATTTATATATATATAGGCATGTATGTATGTATATATAACTCGTCCCATATCAACAAATAACCAATAAATCCAGGTTCTAACCGTAAGTACATGCATAAGATGGCTTAGAGCAAAGTTAGGCTCAAGTATCTATGGCATGAACCAATCATACACATGAAGAATACTTGCAAGTCCAAGTTGAAGGTAACTTAATTTATGGTGCCACTCTGTACTAATCCCTGAAAATACTTTAAGTGACATGCCGTATGATTGCAGATATAGTTACTGTTTTCCTATTGAGAGCTCAATAGTGTCCTGCGTCAGGCCACAGGCACTGGATAACACAAAACTCAACCTTAACTAGGGACTTCAAGTAGATAATGATACTGATAAAGAATAAGAAATAGCAACCTGAAATCGATATCAAAATCAAATCTCCTTAATGGGTGCTAAAGAAAGCAACAAAAAAAGGCTAGTTGACCTCTCAATAAATCCGAAGATAAAAACGTATATTTTAAAGCAGCGACTACTCCTAAGAGGGCTTAGGTTAGACATTTCACAAACAATCAAGTATAAGATAAGCTATGGAAGTAAATAACGGTAGCCACCACTATCGGAACAAGATCATGTAATGCTGCAAGAATAGAAGAAAAATAAAAGAGAACTGCTGCTTTTGTTAATCTGTTGACCTTCATATTTTTGTCATCCTTCACCAAGTAATTTTGTTTTTACCATTACTCCGACAAAACAAAACGCTGGAAAATCACCTCGTAGTAAATGATGTGCTTATCAATACAGCAGGGTAGAGAACATTCTGTTGGATATTGTCATAAGGGGAATATTCTTGTATCGCGTGAAAATCATCCACGTCCCCAGGAGATCCAAACTCTTCGTAGTCAGCTGCTGTAAGCGGTAAAATGGGATAAAGAAGGGTGTTGGTAGCATCCAAAAAAGGAACCTGGAATAGACAGAAGACAAAATGATATGGAACATAACTGAAACAAAGTCATTCTAGCTTCAAACTTTTGATAATCATGTTAATATTGAATAAAAAACTTCTAGTTGTGAATGCCAGTTCCCATCAATTGGTTCATTCAGTTACAATGCTAAGGAACTACAGCAAATGCTGTTTACAGATGTAAAATCTTTCAACATGCTCATGATAGAGTTAATGAGAAGGTGGGTGAGCTAAAACTTGAGAAAGAAGTTCATATTTACCTTCAATATAGCAGCACGAAATAAATCAGGGCTGTGATTGATAGCTGAAGCTACTAAAAGGCCACCGGCACTATAACCCCAGCCAGCAAGTTTCTTTTCTTGTACAATCCCCTTTTCTATGAGGAATTCAGCACAGGAGACATAGTCTTTGATTGAATTGATTTTCTTCCTACGTCTACCATCATGATGCCACTTCTTACCCAGACCACCTCCACCTCTGCAAACAGGGCAGTTTAATCATTGTATAGGCACCTGAATACTCTGCATTACTTCTAAAAGCTTCATCAATGTTAACCATTTAGCAAGAACACATTTCTTTTTTTTTTGGTTTCAACTTCACAAGAGTCTCTAAATTATCATAGCATTCAAGTAAAAATATAGGTTCAGTCAAAAGAAATGACTGCAAAACAGTAGGATAGGTGAAACAAACCTAACATCAGCATAGGCAATAACCCAACCACGATCAAGAAGGCTTTTCAACTCGCTATGCCATCTTTTGTCAAGTAACTCACCATAAGCTCCATGACCATGAAGCAACCCAGGGTTTTGATTCTCAATTCTGTTTTTACGTGAATACACAACAGTCAAAGGAACCTTAACTCCATCATAAGAAGCGACCTCATACTTTTCACAAGCATAAAACTCTGATAAGTCATTCCACAAGTTATCATCTTCAGATTTGGCATCTTTTAACACCCCAGAGTCTTGTTTATTCCAGGAATTTTCACCAATGCTTGCAGAAGAAGTTGTCCCATACAAGATTCTTGTTCTTAAATGAAGGATGTCTTGTTGTTGGATGATACTCCACTTGCCATTGGATAGGTCATAATCGACAACAGCATCAGGCATCTGAAAGAAATTTGGAGGCGAGGATTTGGTGAAACTCACATTCTTAAACCAAGCAAAGGTAACATGCTCACATAGAGGCATAGGCAATCTGTTCAAAACAATTAAATGAATGGCATCGTAACATTGTGATGAACGCTATAAAGAGAAAGCAGCAGGATGAGAAACTGATAAGCACTACTGCTGACGTCTGAGTGGAAGGATGCAAGATATGGTATCTGGAACTATGGTTGTTAACATCTCTGATAAAATCTCAAAAACCAAGTTAATCAAAGAGGTCAAGACCTCACATTTAACGATCCCCAACCAACAGGTAAATTTTTCAACATTCAATCAGAAAGGGAATTCATCTGGGCATGTAAAAATAGGAAACACAGGTCTGACATGTGTTTCAGAGAGAGGGCTGATAATAGGGACCCACTGGGAAATGAAAGACAGAGTTACCATATTGTTTCATATGTCAATTTTTATTTCCCCACCGATAATGAAGAAGTTTGTTTAGATCTTGTGTTAATAAAGTTATTTAGTAGCTATAATATAACCTAGCTATATCAAAATTATGTACCTCTGTCACCCATCCTTATGTGGATGTATGGCTAAAACATACTCTGTAAGAAAAGTTTTTGCAATCAAATAACCATACCTGAATCGGGTACATTTGACAATATCCTTAAACATTGTACAATCAATTAGTGCAAAAAATAACCAAAGATGTTTTTCAAAGTTAGATGTTCATACCACTGGTGATGATATTGTAAAACGCACGACGGATGATTGAAAATCATAATTTGGACCTGGTGAAATTTGAGAAACATATTTGGGAAGGGGAAGGAACCTGGGGTTAAGCTCCTTGAGATCAAGTCCCTCCTGCGAAACCAAGAGGAGAGTAAATGATGAGAACGGACAAATATGATGTTAAAATCCTCATGCTGGAACTGTTTCTACAGTGTAACGCACTTAATCCATAAAAAAATGAATGTCTTTACCTTCCCAGCAGGCAAAGGTAGATCAACCGAACAAAGTTTAAGATTCTGTCCTTCCGTTATAATTAATGTCAAGTGTGTCTCACAGAAATCAACATCCTCCACAGTTAAATCTCGATCATCATTGAACACTTGCTGCACTAATGGCAGAGTCATTATTCAAAAAGTACAGGGGGCAGTGTTGTACTTCAAAAATAGGCACATATCAGTCACAAACTATACAAGAGATCGAGCATGAAGTCAGAATGAGAAACAAAACAAGAAATGTAGATCACGTATCAAAATACCTTACCGGTAATAGGATTCATAACTCATAAGCAGAGATGAACAAGCAAATGCTATGGCTAGAAGATAAACACATAGCTGACCGACAAACCTGCCAGATTTTTGGATTTCCAAAAGAATCCACTGGAGTACGCAGAAGATAATGGTGATCAACCAACTGCCCCTCCTTTGCTGCATTGGTAAATAAATAAAGGTATCCTTGATAATGTTCAATTATACAGTGAACTTGAGCTTCACCCTCCCAAATTAATGTCATGCCAGACAAAGGATCAGCTGCATTTATCAGAAAGACCTAAAACATGGTTACCATTATTTTATTTTTGAATAACATTACCAAAGTGTTCCCAAGTCTGAGAGCTAAGGTTGTCCAAAAAGCAATACCTTTGAAGAGGTAGCAGAGTAAGAATTGACAGTAACAAAGCAGAAATCCTTTGTATGTCTTATGTTCACAACCACATTCTCATCCAATTCATCAAGAAGCAAAACATCATCATCAGTTGACCCAATCATGCTGCAATATATCCTGATGAGCAAGAAACATTCTGATTTTGTTTCATAGGATCCAATCGGCAGATCAAAAAGCATACTCTACGACAAGAAAAATAACATCGAATTCTGACAAAATCCAGGTTATACCCACCTACAAGGCCTCTTATATTGATTGGTAACAACATAAAGCAGCGCCTGGCCGTTCTTGGCCCATGCCAAACTTGATACTCGGTCTGCCTGAGGCTTAGTACACAATGCACCTGAATTGAGATTCCTTACAGATAACTTAAAGTAGTCATTGTCCTTGTCATACATAGTGTATGCTAGAAACTGATGGTCTGGAGATATTTCGGATAATTCTTCAAAGGCATAACCTGTAAAATTCTCACTTAAATAAACAAAATAACATCTTCAAATGTCTTAAAATTTTATTTCCAGTAACATCTGTTATTACCTCCAAATCTCTCAGCTTCTTGATTATGATCAAGCAGCTTCTGCTCAATCTTCTTACCAGATACAAAATCAAACCCAGCTGCAGGAGACTTGTTCGAAATGAATTCTTCATGCAAGCTTGCCAATCTCCGACAGAGCACTGAATACTGCTTTCCCTCTTCAACTCTTCGATAATACAACCTGTGCAGAGGTAATACTCACCGTGAATATATAAAATGGACCAACGAAAAATCGAAATATACACCAAGCATTCTACTATCCAGTTCCAACTTCAACAGAAAGGAATATAAAACAACAAAATTAAAGTTGCATGCTAGTCTCTCTGAATCCAGTCAATTCTTATCATCCAAAGTTTTTTGGGCAGGCAAAGTGACGAAATTTCTAAGCGTACCATGGACCCCATCGGTAAGGACAGGTTGAGAGATCAATCTGCATCCTTGAAGCCATTTCAGTCTGGAGCTTGCTTTGCAGCTTCAGTGTGTCAGACATGACAGCTTCGATGTATTTTTCCTCCTGTTCCATATGAATGTCCATGTGTCTCATCGCCACCTTGTCGTTGAGGTTTGACATCCAACTATAGGAATCCTCCCATAAAGAGTCGTGGATAGTGAAAGATTGAGGCTTTTTAGGTGGCTTTGGTGGTTTAGGTGGGGCAGGCGGCGTTGGTGGTCTCGGGGGCTTGTAGAAACGGACGAGTAGGTGAAGCGGGTTGCTAAAAGGGTTCTTGAAATGGCAGCGCCGGAGACGGATGGCGGTGGCCGTAAGTTGTCGCATGACTCAGGGGTTTAAGGAGGTTTTGAGACTAAGCCTTTCTTTGGATGGAGACAAAGTAAGAGAAAAGAAAGGATTAGAATTATATTTCTCTTTGTTTCCATTGTTTGGACAAAAATAAGCAAAGAAAAAGTGAGAGAAAGGAGAGGAATAGGAGAAAAATTTGGACCAAATGTATTTTCCACCAAATTGGTGGAAAAGGAGGAGAAATTCAACACAAAGCATGACAAGATAAGTAAATTACCATTGTATCCTTATTTAACAAAAGATAAACAAGTTTTATAATCAAGAGCATAAAGGTCTATAAGTTTCAATTCCCTCCCTTGATAAATTAGAAAAACAAACAAGGGAAAGGAAATCTCATTTCTCTTCTATTCTTTTCTCCTCTTTTCCCCTCAATATTTCCTTTCCTTTCCCTTGTGCAAATAAGGATCCAAACAATGGCTAAAGTAATATTCGTGCGGGGTTGAACGTGTAACATCTCGTTCCCCCCAAAAGGAAGGGTTGGACCCGATTTGGTAGTTGTGACCTCAAAGAGTGACAGGTTATGCACAGCACTGGGAGTTCTGAGTCACGGGCATGAGTGTTAGAAGATTGAAGGTCGATTGGCTACATAACCGACCGACCGAGCGAGTGAGTACTGATCGATCGCCCATGCAAGTGCTGGGCGAGGGGACGACCGCTCCCCTAACTGGTTTGGTTACCGATCTTCATTGCTTACCGACCGAGCTTTATGACTTACTGACCGCCCTTTGCTCACGACTGACTTTTATTGACATACCGAGCCTCATACCGACCGACTCCTTTATATTGTTACTGAATTCTTCCATTGCAGGTCGAGCTCTGAATAGCCGACCGACCCATTTGGTTATTGCTCCGACCCACTTCTTTGTTTTGGAACTCTCAGATTGTAGGTCGCGCTTTAATTGCCGACCGAC
>JAOSBL010000212.1:6259387-6275680 GCA_027568915.1 Erythroxylum roraimae
CCGACGGGGATGGGGGCGGGTATGGGGGTGGGAGCGGGTTCATGGGGCGGGTACGGGGGATGGCATACCCGCCCCATACCCGCCCCATTGCCATCCCTAATGCTAAACAAGTTGGAGGTCTCTATTTCTTCGAAATCGGATATGACTTAAGCAATTAATTCCAAAGAAGTTGTCATAATTCTATTTCATTACTTCATGAGAATTTTAGAGATGGCAATGGGTTGGCTTATGGACCAGTTTCGCTAATTTTTTTAAAAAATATTTTTTAAAAAAATTAAAAGTATAAAATAATGTCTTTTTTTAATTGAATCCGAGCATGGATTGCCCAGGCCCAAGCTTGTCCGAGAATTTAGACCCATTGCCATTCCTAATTATGTTATGGCATTTTAGATTTGGACACTAAGTTCTGATTATATGAGACATTTGTTTTTAAAGTTTTTTACAAATAGAGATCTATCTTCATTTTAGTGTAAAATTTGTCAAATTGCCAAAAATCATCAAACATCTTTTCTAGCACAACCTTACAAGGCCACAAAAATCCATAGTAATATTTGGGGACCTTCGAGAATATAAACAATAGCTGAAAAAAGATGATCCATAATTTTTTTGGATGTTCACACTAGAATTGCTTAGTTACTTTTACTTAATAAGAAGTAAGATGTTGAGAGGGTGTTTTAGAACATTTATAATACCCAAACACAGTTTCAAACTAGAATTCAAGTTTATAGAAGTGATAATGAAAAAGAATACTTCAAATGGGTTTTTTAAGGAATTTTTTGTTGAAATAGGAATTATTCATCAAAGCTCATATACTGACACTCCACAACAAAATGGAATAGCCAAAAGAAAAAATAAACATCTATTAGAAATTGCAAGATCTCTAATGTTTTCAACTAATACTTGTAAGTACTTATGGGGTGAGGCTATCCTAACAGCTACATATTTGATCAATAGGATGCCTTCAAAAGCTTTAAAATTTCAAATACCTCGTAATTGTTTTAATAAATACTTTGATCTCCCTCGTAAAGTGTTTGGGTGTATTGATTTGTTTATATTCATGACAACAATCGGGGAAAACCTTGACCCTAAAGCATGAAAATGTGTTTTTGTTGGTTATCCTTCCACTCAAAAAGGGGTACAAGTGTTTTGATCCAATAATGAAAATGTTTTTTATTACAATGGATGTCAACTTTTTTTTTTCCTTTCACCTCATCTTCAGGAGGAGACGTGTAGTGAAGATTTGTTTTTTGATATTTATAAGGAAAATGAGACTATGGTCAACATTGACCATAATGTAGATATTTTTTATAATCCTGATTCAAACACTGATGGTGTCTCAAATAATGAAAATAAGGATTCATCTTCAATGTCTTTACAAATTCAATCTCAAGAAAAGAATGAAATGAGTGCAAGACAAGATGGAAATCATTTTAAAGTGCCTTTTTGGGGAAATATTAAGAATGATAGAAAAGCACAGACAACTTATAGCACGGTCAAGAATCTAACTCGAAAACAAATCCATAAATTGGAGACCAACCAAGTAAATTTTAGTTTGAGTCTATTTATGTTGAGTCATTGTCACTTGAACCAATTTTAGAGTCAGATGAAACCTTAGATTTATCTATTGCTCTTAGGAGAGGGTCTAGAACTTGTATCAAATATCCTTTGTATAACTTCCTTTCATATAAAAGTCTTATCTCCATCATTTCAAGCATTTTCTTCCAAGTTATCCAATGTTTCCATTCTTAAGAATATATAGGAGGCTCAAAATTTTCCTAAGTGGAGGGATGCAATCTTGGAGGAGATGAGAGCTTTGGAGAAAAATAGAACGTGGGAGGAAGTTGATCTTCCTAGAGGGAAACATTCGTCAGATGTAAATGGGTGTTCACTGTAAAGTACAATTTTGATTGATCACTTGAAAGATATAAGGCTTGCTTTATTGCTAAGGAGTTTACTCAAACCCATGGCATGGACTGTTCAGAAACTTTTTCACCTGTTACTAAATTAAATATTGTGAGAGTGTTGCTTTCTATTGCAATTAATCTAGATTGGACTCTACATTAGTTGGATGTGAAAAATGCTTTCCTAAATGGAGATTTAGAAGAATAGGTGTACATGGAGCCTCTCCTAAGATTTAGTGAAAGTTGTGGAAAAAGGATATGCAAACTAAAAAAATCTTTATATGGGTTGAAACAATCACCAAGGGGCTAGTTTGAAAGATTCACAATATTTGTGAAGTCTCAAGGTTTCTTATAGGGGCAGTCCGATTATACTTTATTTATAAAAACTTTTGCAAAAGGAAGGACTATGATTATAATTGTGTATGGAAGTGACATTATTCTCACTGGCAATAATTTTGAAGAAATTGAAATTCTCAATAAAAATCTCTCAAAGGAGTTTGAAATCAAAAACCTAGGGTACCTTAGATACTTCCTAGAGATGGAAATTGCTAGATCTAAGAAGGGCATAGTAGTCACTCAACGGAAGAATATCTTGGACCTTTTAGGAAAAATTGAGATGAGTGGATGTAAACCATCAGATATTCCAATAGAATTATGAAGATTTGAGAGAAAAACAAAACTCACAAATTTATGTGGTTCGGTCTATTGAGACCTACGTCCACGGTAACTAAAACATTTGTCTTTTCCTTTATTTGTCTTGTATATTTCTATTTACATCATACATATAAGGAAACACACTAGCTATTTTAGGAAGTAGACTAATATTGGAGGGATTTTGATTTGATACAAAATCCCTTATAATCCTCCTATAGATCAAGTATTAATTAGAGAAGTAATATTCTGTTGGGATCTTCTCTAATTGATATCTCCAACACTCCCCCTCAAGTTGGATCATAGATATTGATCATGTCCAACTTGCAAACAAGTTCATCGAAGTTCTGGCTTGATAGTCCCTTAGTGAGTATATCTACAATTTGCTCTTTCGTAGGGACATATGTCATACAAATATTCCCTTCATCTACCTTTTCCTTGATAAAGTGCCTATCCACTTCTACATGCTTGGTTCGATCATGTTGAACTGGATTTAGGGAGATAATAATAGCTGCTTTATTATCATAGTAGAGCTTGATAGGTGGTTCTGTTGTAATATGAAGTTCTTCCAAGAGTTTCTTCAACCACAATCCTTCACATATTCCTCGAGCTACTACTCTGAATTCAGCCTCTGCACTGCTTTTGGCTACTACATTTTGCTTTTTACTTTTCCAAGTTACTATGTTCCCCCCATATGAATGAACAATACCTAGATTTGGACTTTCTATCTTCTGCTGATCCTGCCCAATGTGCATATGTGAAAACCTCTATTTTCTTGTTCTCACATTTTTTTGAACAATAGGCCATTATCGTGGGATCCTTTAAGATACCTAAGGATTTTGTACACCGCTTCTAGATGAGCCTCCATGGGATTGTGCATGTGTTGACTTACCTGACTTATTGCAAATGCGATATTTGGTCTATAGTATGCGATAGGTGAATTAATCTCCCTACTAGTCTTTGATACCTCTCCTTATCAGCTGGTTTCCCAACATCTATTGGTCTCTTTCCGGCTTCAACTGGAGTGTCACTTGGCCTACACCCGAGCATATCGGTTTCGTTCTAGAGATCAATGACATATTTTCTTTGTGAAACACTGATTCCTTTCCTTGATCTGGTAACTTCCATTCCTAGGAAATAACGCATCTGACCCAAATCCTTTACCTCAAATTCAGTGGCTAGAACTTCCTTTATTTTCTTCATCTCTAGTGTATCATCCCCTGTCAAGACAATATTATCAACATATACGGCCATAATCGTCTTTTTTCCATTATTAGAATTTTTGAAAAACATTGTGTGATCTGAATGTCCTTGTTGATATCCCTGTCCTTTTATTACTTTCATAAACGTATCAAACCATGCTCTTGGAGACTGTTTTAACCCATTTAAGACAGCATTCTTGATGTCCAATTGTTGCAAGGACCAGTCCAAATTTGCTGCCAAAAATAGGAGGACTCGGATAGTGTTTAGTTTTGCCATTGGTGCAAACGTCTTCGTGTAGTCGACACTATAGTTTTGAGTAAACCCTTTCGCAACCAGCCTCACTTTGTATCTTTCAACTGAGCCATTAGCTTTATATTTTACAGTGAATACCCATTTACATTCCACAGTTCTTTTTCCTTTCGGTAATTCTATCACATCCCATGTCCCATTTTTCCTCAAAGCTTTCATTTCCTCTGTCACTGCCTTAATCCATTTAGGCACTTTCGAGGCTTCGTGAAAATCCTTTGGAATTCTAATCCTGTCCAAGTTAGTGGTAAAAGCATGACATGTTTCAGACAAGATATTATAAGATACAAATTGTGAGATAGGGTGTAGAGTACATGATGTGATTTTTTCGGAAGAGCAATAGGCAACTCCATATCATTTGGTTCAGATTCTATTGTCTGATCAGAAGGTAGTTCTAGGTTGGTTGGATCTTCCACCGGATCTGACTCATGTAGTGCTTCAGGTGTGAGGTCTTCTTGGGACTTTGATTTTGGTGGTACAATGTGGGTTAGGAGCTGAGCTTCATTTAATTCTCCCCCTGAAGTGAAGGTTTTGGGTAATAGGGCGTAGTTTCAAGGAAGGTAACATCAAGGGTAACAAACATCTTTCGAGTGATTGGGTCATAACACTTATGCCCCTTTTGTGTAGGAGAATACCCAGTGAAGACACACTTGATGGACCGAGGGTCTAATTTAGTACTTTGATGGGAGTGAACGTGAACAAAAGCTGTACATCCAAATACTTTTAGAGGAAGATTCAAGTTAAGTCATGAGGTAGGAAAATGTTCTGGAAATTTGTCTATTGGAGTGGCAAAAGATAAAATTCTGCTAGGCATTCTATTAATGAGATATGTAGCAGTTAGGATAGCATCCCCCCAAAAGGTTTTTGGCATTTTAGTAGTAAAAAGTAGAGCTCGAGTAACGTTAAGGATATGTCGATTCTTCCTTTCAGCAATTCCATTTTGCTGAGAAGTGTCCACACATGAGCTTTGATGGACTATACCATGCTTAAGAAGATAAGATCTCAAAGTTTGGTTAAAGTATTCAGTCCCATTATCTGTATGCAAGATTTGGATTTTTGTATGAAATTGGGTTTGGATCATAGAATGGAAGTTGATCAACATTGTCCTAACTTCTGTTTTATCACGTAAGATAGGTCCAACAAGTACGGGTATGATCATCAATGAAAGTGATAAACCACTTGGTGTTTGTTCGGTTATATGAGAGGGACCCCACAAATCGCTATGTATCATAGTAAATGGCCTTGATAGTTTGTAACTGGTTGGAGGAAAAAAGATACGTTGTTGTTTGGCATACTCACAAATTTCACAACGAAAATCAAACGTTTTATTATTAAAAATAGAAGGGAATAATTGTTTCATATAATGAAAATTCGGATGACCCACCCATCCTAGCATGCCATAACATAATTTCAATAATTTTAGGGATAGATGCAGAGAGAGCATTATGGTTATTTGAAGTAGTCTCCCCTAAATAGTTATAGTCCCTCACACTCCTTAGCACTGCCAATTGTCTTCCCCGATGTTAGATCCTGAAAGATACAATGAGAGGCAAGGAACTTAGTAGAACAGTTTGAGGTTTTTGTCAATTTACTAACAGATAACAAATTGCAATACAATTTTGGAACATGTAAAACAAGTTTTAGGACAATAGAATCAGAAATACAAATACTTCCTTTTCTAGCAACAGATGAAAGTGACCCATCTACAATCTTTAATTTCTAATTTCCAGCACACGGTGATTAAGTTGTAAACAATTGATATGCACTAGTCATATGATCAGAGGCACCAGAGTCAATAATACAGGATGCTTGTGCTTGAATTGTAGTATTTAATGCATTTAGAAAATTACCTCTTTGAGTTAGGGATTCGGAAGGAATATTATTAGAAAGTTGACCTGAAGTTTGAAACCAGGTAAAGACTTCGTATAATTTTTCCAACTGTTCGGGACTAAATTTTACCTCAGATTGACTGGTCATTTGGATTTTTTTTTGTTGATTTTGACTAGGCCCTGTATTAGAGCTACGAGTCCCACTTGGGCCACCCTTTATTTGTGATTTGTGAGATACCAAAGCTGATTTTTCTTCTAATTCATTCTGTATGCCTCCAGCCAACATAACCCGCCGTCGGCTCTCCTCTCTTTTTACCTCCGAGAAGGCTTCCTGGAAAGTGGGTAAAGGGTGTCGTCCAAGAATCCTCCCTTGCACATCTTCTAGTTCACAGGTCAGCCCAGCAAGAAACTCAAATACTCCCTCATTCTCCACTTTCTTCTTATACCTATCACTATCCGATGCACAATCCCATTATTCTTCTATGCTTAAATCAAGTTCTTGCCATAAACCCATCATCTCCATTTAGTAATTGGTCACTTCCCTCTCTCCCTGTTTCATCTGCCACTGTCGTGTTTTAATTTTGAAGGTTTGGGAGGCGTTTTCGGCATTTGAATATGTTTCCCTAACAGCATCCCATACCTCTTTTGCTATAGGTAGAAATAGATAGGTCTTCCCAATGGAGTGCTTCATTGAATTGACCAGCCATGCAATCACTATCGAGTTTTCAGATCTCCACTTTTGTAGTGGAACAGCATCGGTGGATGGTGGTTTGTTCACCTCTCTAGTAAGATACCCAATGTTCCCTTTTCCATCGATAATCAATCGATGATAGACTCTGCCCATTCTCTAAAATTTCTTTCATTCAGCTTCTCAACTGTGAATTGGAAGGACGAGCTCTTGATCCCGTTAGGACCCCTATTGGGAATGGTTTCCTTTTCGTCAAGGGCTTCAAATATAGCTCATCCTTTGTTTGTGACTCCGGTTTTTGTCACGGATGCCACTGTCTATAGATCGATCTGCCCTGATACCATGAAGATTTGAGAGAAAAACAAAACTCACAAATTTAGGTAGTTCGGTCTATTGAGACCTACGTCCACTGTAACTAAAACTTCTTTCTTTTCTTTTATTTCTGTCTTGTATTTTTTTGTTTACACCATACATATATATAGGGAACCACACTAGCTATTTTAGGAAGTAGACTAATATAGGAGGGATTTTGATTTGATACAAAATCCCTGATAATCCTCCTATAGCTCAAATATTAATTAGAGAAGTAATATTCTGTTGGGATCTTCTCTAATTGACATCTCCAACAAATTCAACTCAAAGTTGGGTGAAGTTAAGGAAGGAGTTCTAGTGAATATAGGTCGACATCAACAACTGGTAGGAAAGCTAATTTATTTCTCTCATATGAGACCAATTATTTTCTTTGTTGTCAGTGTGGTAAGTCAGTTTATGCATACTTCCTAGTAAGTCTACACTGATGCAAACTGGATAGTCTCTTACTGACAAAAGATCAACTTTTGGGTATTGCACATATTTGTGAGAAAATCTAGTAACCTGGAAGATTAAAGACAAGGGGTGGTAGCCAAAAGTAGTGTGAAGGTAAAATATAGGGCAATGGCTTAAGGAGTTTGTGAAATAATTTGGCTTAAAAGAGTAAGGGAAGAACTTAAGAAGTTAGTGGAGCACCCAATGAAGTTGTTTTTGTGATAATAAAGCAGCTATCAATATTGCCAACAATCCAGTTCAACATGATCAGACGAAGCATATAGAGATTGACAAACATTTTATAAGAGAAAAAATTGAAAGTGGACTCATTTGTATAGCAATTGTAGCTACAACACAAGTTAATAGTGTCTTCACCAAAGGGCTACTAAGACAAAATTTTGAGTTCTTTGTTAGTGAGTTGAGCATGATCAATAGCTATGCACCAACTTAAGGGAGAATGTTAATATTACTGAAATAATTAGCTAATTATCTCTAGAGATAATTAGTTGATATTATATTACTAAGTAGCTGAATTAATATGATTTTATTACTTAGACAATAAATAGTTTCTTCTTGATTTATTGGGACGATTAGGGTACATTGTCCTGTATATTCCTTTTACTATTTAACGGAAAAATTAAGAATTACTTTGTCCTCTTTCTTTGTAATCTTTGGACATGGAATGGTTTGGACTTCTTCCCGATGTGCTGCCAATTGTGAAGGTTATTTTGGTAATGGTTTCTAACCTTTCATCTATGTGCAAAAGATTGCTTGCAGGTTTGCCTTTTGCAGTTTACCCTGTTTTCTCAGCCCTTGATCTTTTTGGAATATATCAAGGGCTAAAACACGTCCACCTACAAACACTAACCAAGGTAAGGAAGCAAACACCTTTCTTTACATTAGGAAGTTGCAAAGCTCGTGTTCAGGGTACAAGTTCAACACTTTTCTAGTTTATGTGGTAGAATGAAATAATAGCGCTAGCAAGTACTTATTTATATACTGCTTTTCTTTATTCATGGAAGACATGAAATTTAACAACCAACTATTGATTTTTTTCTTGCCCTCTTCAGGATAGGCTTGAAAGTATACTAAATACATGGATTGAGTTAAGAAGTGTGCCTTCACCTGCGCAGGTGGGCAAAGAAGAAGGAATTGATTTTCTGTGGAGAAAAAGTGAGTTTGTATTTCAAATCTTTTAGTTTCTATCATTGATGTTTTAGTTATAAACTGCTTAGTTCCCCAGGTAGAGAATTATGGCCTATCAGAATAGGTTGCTTAAATACTAAGGACCAGATACCAATGCTGGCAATGGCGGCAATGCAATCTGTTAGTGGTGAGGATTACTACTTTATATGCCTGGAGAACTGCAAAGCATTGAAGAGAACTAACCAAGTATATTCATTATATCTTTAGGCTCTTATCATATGATTAGCATAACTATGTTGCTGATATGACCTATTTCCTTATCTTCAATAATGCTTTCAGGGCATTCTTCTTTGTCTACGTGAGGGAGCTGGAACTGCAGATGTTATGATGGGTTTGTTGCAGGTAAAAGGAACTTATTGGAGAACAATTGGGCCTCGATACATATATATAAAAAAAAGCCTCTAGATTGACCTCCTTATACTGTTAAATGACAGAAGTGTATTTTGTTGGTAACAGGCATGCTATATCAGAAAGCACCTGCTTTTAAGCAGTCGGTGGGAGACTATCACAAAGGTCACTCATGCATCGGATGAAATTTTCAAGGACTGGTGCCAATTGGTCGATGACAGCAAGCAATTTGCACGGATGGATTTGCCAGTGTTGGAGAATCAGATTTCACAACTGGGATGGACTGTTAAAAACATATTACTAAGTACAGACGAGCAGGCAAGATACAGCTTTATAGATGACTGAAGAACTAAAGATTTGTTGGTTTTTGTGTGGCGCTGTGAACGGTATGGCTTTCCATTGCTTCATTGGAGAATTTTGGGATGTCCTAACTGGCAAAGGCTTACGATTGGAAGTGTTAAGTTCTTGCACTACTCTGTTTAGACATGCAGCTTTAAGTTGCGAGCAGTTTCTATTTTGCATTAGTGGGTAGGTATCTTTTGTAACCATTGTATCAATTTATGCGATTCGAGTTGCCTCATTTTCTGTGGAATTGCTTTCCAAACTGTTCAACCCGTTGGAGTGTATTCAGGAAACCAAGCAAAAGCATCAGTCAACTTGAGCATGATATTGTTATGGAGCAACGTGGCAAAAGTGTCTTGCGGCCTAAACAATAGAGGTTGTCATTCATGGAATGGTCTTATCATAACTTGAATCAAATGGCACATTATCCCAAGATGCAAACGAGTGTTACATCTCTCTCCTGTTTAAAGATTGAATAACTACTCACATTATACAAAACCAGATCAAGTAATTCTTTTGAAGTGTATGAATACAGGAAAAATATAAAGGAAACATCCTAGATGGTAATCTGGTACGACAAATATAGCAGCAAGGCATCGAGGAAAAACACACAAGGATTCGTTTGGTCAAGCTTACAGCTGCAAAGCTCAAATTAAGTAAAACAATTCATTCTCACTCATTTACATGTCAATATATTTACAGTGAACAAGAAACGTTGTAAGAGGCAGGGGCCATATACAAGCCATCCTTGAAATTGATCATGGCGAATAGGAACTTGCCTCAGTACTATATATTGAATACTCACTAAGGCTGAAGATGGGTCTCTCTTCATCCCATTTCAGAATCTCCCTCGCATATTTAAGAGCTCCGTCTACGCTATCCGACTCCAACCCCTTCACCAAAGAAACAAACAACTTCCTTCCAGTAAGCGAATAATAGAGCCTCTTGAATTTGACAGCAATGTAGTGGAAACCTAGCTGACCAAGGGAGGGGCTAGTATTAATGCTGTTGTGGTTCGAGCTGCTGTTGGAGCGATACCGACTGACAACTGGATGAAAATCATCAAACCATTCGCATTGTGTCAAAGGTACGCGTTCTACCTTTTGCTCAAACTGATCGTACTTGTTTAGAATTAAAAGAAAGTCCATCTGGTCAAATGTAGGATGAGTAACAATGCTCTCAAAGAAGCTCCTGCTAAGTAACATTTTATTCGTAGAAATTCCACTTCCATCCACAACAAATTGGTCATAGTCACTCAAGGAAACACAGAAAATGACCATTCCAACATCTTCAAACATTTCCAGCCACTTGAAATTCTCCCCAAGCCCCCGTGGATGTACCCTTATCAGTTGATATCTATAGCTCAAAAAGGGGGGGAAAAAAAGTCAAATAATTTTAAAAAAACAAAATATTTATCATGGGAAAGGCAGACTGTGGATACAGCCCAAAAGATAATCCCATTTGAAATTGCCCGTATACAATTGTATAACATGTGATGGATGATGTCCCTCAGAAAGATTAAAGCAATAAGAAATAAAGGATGATACACACCTAATTAAAGAGTCATGCTGATCATCCGTGTCAAATTTATCATCTGCTGCTGACTGTGGAAATGAGAAATCCAAACAAGCAAGACCATTTGATGAAGTTACACCCTCAGCATATAGGATATCCAAATCCGATGGTTCATAGTCCACTCTTAAAATGTCAACAGCCTGAGTCAACGAAAATAATCTAAGCAGTTAGGCAACAACAAAAGTTTCCCAGATGTTCATCATGTTTGTCACATAGACGTGTCTAGGAGTGGGTTTTGGTAAACACGTTACTCATCTGATAAATGAAGGTTGAGATTAGTCGAACACCAAGACAATTTGAGCTAGCATGACAGATAATCTCGCCTAACAGGCCTACACAAAATGGTATTGTGAACAAACTTAAACTGCACCTGTTTCAGTTAAGTGAAGTTAACACATTAGAATCACAGCCCCTCCTACCGCAACCCACCCCTCCCTTTTCAGAGCCCTTTGGAACCATCAAATTTGAATAACAGAATCTCTACCTAATCTCACTCTCTTGAGTTTATAGTTTTCTCATTTCAACAATTTGTGGCACCATCTTCAGTCAGATACGAGTAAGGTATACATAAAATAGGGTACAAACAGATATAAAATTAAAACAAACAGATTTACCGTCAAAGACATTTAACTAAACAAAAATAAATCAAGTAATGCCCTACCCGCTCCAGGTAATAACTAGCAACACTAGGCAGCATTTCCAGTTCAGTTCTTCGGTTGTAGGTAGCCCGAATGGCTGAATCCTTCCACAACTCATCAACTAGTGGTGCATATTCACGAGTTGCAGCTGGAAAAATTACTTCAAGATTTCCTGACACCATGGATTTCAAAAGCCAATCTGAGAAAGATTTGAGCCTTGGGCCAATTGAATAGACAGTTTTCCGATGATTATTGCCGGCACTCCCTGCTAACCAAACATTGTGTTTCAGGCCTTTTTGCAAATAGCATAAGATTCATGCATACTTCGCTCAAAAACTAACTCAAATACAACAGTTGCAGTGAATATCTCTCATTCTGGACACCACACCTAAAGCCCCATAATTGGTGATGGAAATTTCTCAATTAAGCACTATAATACAGTTTAGACTCCACTGGTATTAGTAGCACAACCTGCCAAAAATGCAATATGCCAAACAACTAATTTAACACTGATTAAGAACTTACAAGTATCTGCAGTGACTGTTTTCTACCAAAACTTGCACAGTTTAAAAGTAAACAAATCTTGAAAACAGTAGCTGTTTTGTTATTGTTTATCCAAAAAATTGAAAGGCCCACTTCAGAATGGCGTTGGGAGGCCAAGGCTCCATTTAAATTTAAGATATAGTACAATTGCGTAAAAACCGCATCAATTAATGCAGTCGATATCACAAATAGAAAAAGGCCCAGCAAGGAGTATTATGCATTTCTATGACGTGCTGGGAACTGCATATTTCATTCTAAGTGTATACGCATCTTGGCTATTCACGTTTATGTTTGCATTTTGAAATAAAAAAGAAAGAATTGATGGAACTCATTACATACCACTGGAGTCACTTCCATCAGAAGATTGTTCTATCTTCATTTGATCCAAACTTTCCTCTTCAAAACGCTCACGGCCTTCAAGAAGTATACCAAGATAACCGTACACATTACTTTGGATTGTCAATTTAATACTTTCACGCTCATCCTCAGTGAAAGGTACCGGCTTATACAGAATTTTGGCCTGAAAGAAACAATCAGTAAAATTAAGTTTCAATTATGTGCATCAAAATATAATGGGAAGTCAAGGTATCACAATTCCCCTACCAAAAATTGCCTAGAGGTTAAGCATATGAGGGGAAGTCCATCAATGGCCAAGACAGACAAGTAGACAACAAAATGTTAACTTTTTCCCAAACCTTTAGTGACATAGTTCATAAACATTCCCATGGACTCTGGCGCTTAATGACAGAGATTACCAAACCGTCATACTATGAGGTAACAACAATCACTTGGCCTAATAAATCCATTTTGTGATTTCCGTTAAGAAAAAATCCTTCTACCAACTATAACCTACACCCTGAAACAAAATATGATGCCACTGAGAGTAACGGGGCTAAGTAATAAGTCCTTAGGAAAGGATACACCTGGGCAGATGCAATCAAGCAAAGAATGAAATCCTATTCAAGTAATGATGTAAGCATAATAACTCACACTCCAAGACTGTCATTTGCAAGGTACCTGTTTAAAAATCGTACTCGTTCCAGATCCATTATATCCTACTAAAAGAATCTTCAGAAGGGTTTTCTGCTCAAGGTAGTCCGGGACAGACCTGCTAAGAGGACTGTTCACTTGTTCCCCACATGAATTTGAAGATCTGGAAGGAACCGGCAATGATAAGAAAGCACAAACTAGCTTTGTTCCCGCCTGCAAAGCAACTAGAATGTAAGACATTTTATCTAAAATAATATAAACTTTGGAAGTGTCAGAAAACTCAACCACATGATAATGTTCACGTATAGCACATACCTTGCCCCAAATGTAACCTTTAGTGTTCTTTTGCCCCTCTTCCTGGTATGATCCATCCTCGTTCACCCAAAAATGTGGGTTTCCAGCACATTGAACTCCAGCAAGCTACAACATTTAACAACTCAACCTTAGTGATCTCCCATATATCACAGCTCAAAAGAAAAGAAGAAAACAAGAAAAAGGAAAAGACTTGAACCTGCAACATCCTTAGCTCCACCTTTGTTATCTCTCGGCCATTTATGTAAACATGTGTATTTCCATTGCTAGCATCAGCAATTATGGGTCCCCCAACATTCAAATGGGCACTAATGATCTGTGAAGGCTTTTGTCCTTCCTGTTTCATTTAAGCATGCAACCATCAATCTCCATATTATAACAAAATCGTGTAGAACTTGAGAAATGTTCAATTATTTGACAATATACAACCATATTCACCTTTCCCCACAGACCAGACACTTTATCATACCAATAGTTCCCAGGCTTCAGCTTCTTGGGTGGGTTTGAGCACGTCTGCAAAATCACCAACTCCTCATGACAAAGAGGTATTCCATTGACACAAACGTATTCTGCAGGCAACTGATTTGCCTCACACAGCTTCTCCGCCTTCATTATCTGTTTCACTTCCAAATCATTCAACAGTCTCTTAAGCATTCTGGAACACTTCCCCAAATTCCTCCTCTTCGATTCATCAATTGGATACCCAATACAAGTAACGCATTTCCTTCCTTCAGGCATTGAACCCATAGCTCTAAGCACACAATTACAGCAGTACTTTGCATCACAAACAATACAAACCTCCTTCTCCGTAAACATATTCCCTTTAAAACACCTATAGCATGTCCCTTTCTTCCCTTTACTCTGCAATTCTCTTTTCCGCTGCAAAACCCTTGGTTCCTCTTCTCCGAACTCATCATTGTCATTAGCAACTCCAAGACCAGTAACATCATCTGATTCAACACCCCCAAAGGTGACCTGGGGTCGTTTTGTACCATCAACCACCTCATTGGGACAATCCCCAGAAGCCTTGAGGTTGGAAACCCGTGAAGACGGGTACTCAACACTAACAACGGACTCATTTGACGCCCAATCTTGATTTAATTCATTAGAAATCCTCAATCTTGACGAACCTTGGCTCTTATTATCAAAACTATCAGAGAAATCTATAGTGCTGGAGCTCCTACCACCACTCACCAACTCATTAGAAAGCTCATGGCTAATACAGGAAGACACGCAACGTGAATTCGAAAATTCTAACGCACCTGAACTACTCAACTCACCTGAAAATCCACAATCGTGACTATTATCAGCAACTCGCTCGATAACGGACGTCGGAGAAACTGTCGCCGCCGACTCCTCAGATCCAGATTCTCTACTACTATTGTTTCCAATCACAGAAGTAGGAGACACTGTAGATTTCAGCTCTTTAGAAAAGTTCTTACTAGGATCGGACGCTACAATCGGTTTAATCACGGGCAAGGACAGGTTATCGGGGAGAGAGAGTTGAGACACGACGGCGGCGACCGGAATTTTGCTGACGTTGATGGGGACAGCGCGTGGGATGTCGTAAGAGACCGGAGGGCCGTTGTACTCGACGGCAAAGGAGTACTGGACACCATCCTCCGTCACCGGCGGCATTGTTCTGGGTGGAGACAAGACTAACCCAGAACCCTAACTTCACTAATCATCATAGTCTTTAAAAGGGGTAGACAAAGTTTGTATCTTTAGCTCAAATTTGAACAGAAAGTGAAGGGAGCTCAATGATTTAGCTAGAGGGTAGGATAGTAAGTGATGCCTAGCAGCCTATGGTTGGTGTACCAGGAAAGGTGAAGAAAGAAAAAGGGGGGGAAAAGGAATAAGGGATTTTGCTTGGGAGTAGAGGGAAAAGAAATGGAGGGGATTGGATAACAAAGGGAAAGTTTGGGATTTTTCTGATTTTGGAATTCGGAAATCAGACGCGACCAGGAAGGAGAGGACAAACAGTAGCAAAATTTGATTTAAAATTGGTGTTTGGGAAGGAGGAAAATGTGTTGGGAAATGTTGAGTGTGTGTGAAGAGAAAGTGACAGCCCAAAAGAGAAAAAACAAGAGATGAACATGGACAAGAGGGAAATGGAATCTACAGCTTAACCCAAAAAAAAAAAAACCAAAATGTTCGATCTAATTACTAATTAGAATGTTATTTTATATGTCTGTTTTATGTGATTGGGCTGTTAAAGAAAAGGTGAAGAGTGGTGGGGCACACCTTTTTGTCTTCTTCCAAGGTGGTCTGGTGGGAATGGAAACGGGAATCGTGACAACGTTAGGTGTCGGGTTGGTCGGTGGGACCACTCACCCCATGTAATGTGGTGTCGATAATTCAGTTAGAATTTTAATCTCTTGTTCATTTTCATTACTATGCGTAAACTATGGTTTCCTTTTTTTTTTTCCAACAAAATATCTGAGTAGAGTCTGAACTATAATAAAGTCCTTTTAAGTTATTTACACCGAAATTAATTCTCGCTCAAATCATATAGGTCTCTTATAAAAGATAAAGCTCTGATCTCAAGTTTTAAACACTCCAAACTTTTGGTTTCCTTTTATTATATTACGACACTCCAAGCTGCTAAACGTTGATTATCCCGTGATTAAGTTTAGTTCATAGTAATCTCAGAGAGTGAGTAGTGTGTATGTAGTGTGTAGGAGCAAGATATTATACAATGACTGCGCTCCAACTTTCTAGTTCTGAAACTTCAAGGAGCTGGGCAGCCGCTCTTCCGGTTCAAACTTCAGAGATCGCATGTGCTGATTTTTAGTGGAAAAGCAATAAAGTTTTCTTTTTTTCTAGATTTACTTAGAAAACACAAACTATAGCATTTCAAAGTCACAAATCAAATTAAAATTATCTCTTCGAGAATGGCCAAAATGATAGGTGGAAAAAGTACCTATGGGTTATTTGGTTTGGGTGATTTTAATTCT
>JAOSBL010000212.1:6311484-6328188 GCA_027568915.1 Erythroxylum roraimae
TATATACATGAATTGAATACCGAATAGGATAGAGTATCTATACAAATACAAGAGATAATGCTATCTAATATAATCTGATTACAATAAGATTATCTCAATATTATGTGATAATACCGTATCTTGACCACATTTATGTTGTCAAGAAATTGCTATCTACATGATTTGTTGATTACCATGATGAATGTACACAGAAGATTTATGGACTTTGCACTTATATAACTCCGAAAACCATAAGATAGAGGTTTTATAAAATGGTGTACTTCTAAAATTGTTCTTCAAATTTAACTAAGCTTTTATGAGATGCTTAATTATGTAGTGGTTTGATTGAGAATGCAAAAGTACAGAAAGGTCTACAGGGCCACAAGCTTGTCATCCATTGTATGGGAAAAAGAGAAAGAACTGTCCCCACAAATGAAACATGGGGATCTTGGGGTTTGGATCAGTTGAAAGTTTATCGGTTCTAAACGTATGATAGATATGCTTTGGTCAATGCCCTCTATATTAAGCATGCTATGATAGAATGATGGGCTTTTTAAAGGTATGTTACGAGTTATGAGGATCCAATGTCATTATGTAAGCTGCCTTTTAGATATTACTGTGTGCTTAATGAACTTTCATTGAGCTGATAGTCTTGTAATGACATTTTGGTGAAAGCAGAGTGCTCTTGAAGGAACTTAACTCTAGTTTTCCCTTGCTTCTTTTAATGTATGTTGTCAATAAGGGGTTGATAATGGCTAAATATTGCTTTATTTGATTGTGGTGGTGGCTTGTCTTCATGTTCAAGTTCAACTGCATTAAGGTTTTTAGAGTGGTTAAACTTTTCTTAAGTTAGAATGGCAGCTAGGTTAAGTCTTACTTAACAATCCATGATAATGTGATGACATAAAATCATGGGGAGCTTGTACTGTTAGAGTGGGGTCATTTGATGACCAGATAAAAAGGAATGGCATCTTGTCAGAGAGGTATTTTCTTGATTGCTGAACAGAAAAGGAATGGTGAGGATCTGTATCTTATTTTGAGTAATAACTATGACACATACTAAATCCATTGGATTCCATTGTTGTGTGGAGTTCAGGCAACTATCTTCTTAAGGAGTATAGATGCATTCAATTGGTGCAGCATATATTTTTCTAGTCTCCGTTTATGTCACATTATCATGTGCAAATAACTTTTTCTTGTTGAATTTATTGATTTTTCCTTTTTTCCGTTGGTTTACTCAATATTTCTATCCTTTTTGGACCTGCTAGCACTTTGTGCCCTATAACTTCACTACAACAATTTTTGTAGGTCAAACACTATAAACAGAGACTTTGGAAATCATCAGTATTGTGGTTCTCCTTGATTTCATTACATGCCAAAAGTGATAGTGGTGAACCATTACAGCTCAGCTATCGTCCAGGATCAGTTTTTGTTGACCTTTCTGGCACTAACAATGGTGGGAAGTCGCTCTGGAAAGCTGTTCCTTGTCAAACAGAGAGTTATCAGAGTGAGGTTGATTTGGAGCTCAATAATAGATTAGCTGAAGGTACATTTTACTTGGTCAATAAGAAGAATGATTGTGGTGTTGCTTTCATTGATGGGATTCCAGAGTTCATTAGGAAGCCTGGAAATCCTTTCAAGTTTAAAGTGGTCCAGAGTTCATTGGATAGATACACTTTGGAGGCTTCTGATGCTAATTTGCTTCCTGGCATATGCGAAGACAAAGAGCAAACTTCTAAGAAGAAGGGAGATCTCCCTTGTATTCAACTGAAAATTGATAATGTTTCTTTGACAATAGTTCACGAACTGTTAGATACAAAAGACAGATTTCCTCTCCTTCGTGCCTGCCTTCATAATACTCAACTTAATGTCCAGCTTTTTCCCTATAAAGTCAGGGTTATGAGTACAATAAGTATGGCGCTGCATTACTTTGATGCTCAAAGAAATTTTTGGTAATTATTTATCTTGGATAAAGTAACCAAGCATGTTTCCATTCTTAAAATTCATATCATGTTATCACATTTCAGTATTTGATGATTCTGTTGCTCTTATTGCATGTAGGAGAGAACTTGTTTGCCCTGTTGATATCTTTGTATTCTACCGATCAAGTTTTCTGCCTCAGGGTTCGCACACTGTTTTGCATGGTGTACCTGTTCATATCCATTGTAGAACTGAAGAGGTCTGAACATTTGAGGATTAAGACAATCTCTTCTGCTACCAAGTTCTTCTTCTTCTTCTTCTTCTTTTTTGGGGCATGGGGTTACAACAGAGGGTGGTAGGTTTGTATGACTAGTGCTTACAATTTTGTATTATGGTACATTGCAGTGGAATATATCCCTAACTGAGGTATCCATGGACATACTTCTCTTTGTAATTGGGAAATTAAATTTAGCTGGTCCCTTCTCAGTGCAAAGCTCTACAATTTTGGCTAATTGCTGCAAGGTTTGTGTTACCATTTTTATTGTTTTATGCAACTTACTTGCCCCTCTTACAGATTATGTGAAGCAATATAGAATAGTTTTACCATTTTTTGCAGTTAAGCTCTTACAATGTTTATTCATATTATTCCACAATGATAATTTAACAAGCCATATTGATATGCATGTTGAACAATGTAAAGGCATATGATGCCTTCAATTCTGATAAAATGTTTCTATTGTTGTTCCCAAGAAATGTGTTTGAAGGAGTTGGCTGTGCAATATCATGTCCAAGTATAGATTCTTCTGTGTTTATTTATAGTGTTTTGCTGCCAGGATACTCTGGAAATATATCTACAGATATTAATTCAGCTTAGGTTAAATGTACGGGCTATAGAAAGGGTAGTGATGGACAACAATGGTTTGAAATGCTTAGATTTGCTTTTGCTTTTAATTAAGTCAAGTGCTGGTAATAACTTAATTGATTAATGAGGTTCCAACTTTGGAGAGACAAGATTTATGACATCTTTAATCTATTTCAGTGGATAACATATTTCCGAATGTTAAATAACTGGAAGACATTTAATTTGGAGTTTGAGTGTGACATCTTTGAAACTCATAACTCTGTTATTGTGAATTCAAAGTTTAATTATAAATATGTTATCTAACTGGAATACATTTAATTTGGAGTTTGAGTGTGACATCTTTGAAAGTCATAACTCTGTTATTGTGAATTCAAAGTTTAACTATAAATAACAAACATTAGATGTTTGTTTCTTCTATTCTTCCATGTTCTTATTCTCCTGTAATGTACACTAGAAATGTTTCTTGTGACAGGTGGAAAACCAGTCTGGTTTAAACCTTATATGTCACTTCTTTGATGGGAAAAGGGTGACAATAGCCAGAAAACAGTCTGCTTCCATGTTCCTGAGGTAACTTGTCTTACTTTTACTCATCATGCTCACAACTTCAGCTTATCTATCCTTCTTATTATTTTCCAATTGATTCTTGCTCATTTTAGGTAAAACAAATAGCTTTTGAAGGCATGTTGACACTTGATGTTGTTTGTTGTCCTTTCTTCAAATGAACAAGTAGTTTTGCACTTCACTGTTATTAGTTTAAGCCTTTAACGCTCAAAAGCCTGAATTTGCTCTTGGCCGTGGTCATCACCACTAGAAATGAACAGAAGGCTTTGAAGATCCAAGCTATAGGTTATTATTTTACCTTAATAATGGTCAATCAGTAGATATTAGAGTATTTACGCATGATGGGAACAATTAGATTTCCTCCTTTTTTTGGGGCATGATATTATGTTGATTATGACATAGAGATATAGTGGACTAATATTTCTTTTCTTGTTCTCAAAATTAATATTTAATTGACTCATGATCCCTGATTTTCACATGTTTTATAGGCACCCATTATTAGAAAATCAACCAGAAGGTGCTTCAATACTTGCCATTCAACTTTCAGATCTTGGATCTTTTGTGACATCCTCACTTCATCTTTCACTTGTGAAAGCAAAAACACTTACTTGGCGAACGCGTATAACATCACTTCAAGGTAAGTCAGCACAGCAATTGTGTAAATTACATAAGTAGACAGAAAACTCTAAACACTGAAGGTCATGATTATGATATTGAGTCTTTTGTGTCAGTTAGTTTTGATTTAAGAGAAAATAAGTGTTTTTTTCTTATTTTGGTCATTGTTTAAATGACATATATTGCATAAGTTGAAAATTATGCAAAGTAAAATATACTGAATATCTAGAAGTTGGAAAGGTGCTTCAGCTAGGTTTTATTGACGCTTCTAACAACAGCTGTGATGTTGAAGCTTACACTGTTGCGGTAATTAATATCTTATTGTTTGTTGTTTAACTGAAACTCCATATTAATTTTAGATATTTAAGTTCAAGACTATGAGCTATTATCCTATTCTTTTGTTATTTAGTTCTAAAGGGTTTCAGAAAGTGATACTTTATTATTAAACTTTTAATTAAGCTGAAACCTTTGTGGTCCTTGAACAGACTCTAGAAGTTACCCTGGACCATTCATTGTAGTTAGTGTTTCAAGGAATTCTGAGGTATTCTTCTGAAGTTCTTGAATCAATTAAGTGACAAAATGTAATCATGTGATGTGTAGTGTGCCTCACTTCTTTTTTTTTTGTTGGTATATTCATACAGGATGGGTTGTCAGTTGTGGTTTCTCCTTTATTAAGGATACATAATGAAACTGAATTCTCCATGGAGCTACGTTTTCGACGACCTCAACAAGATGAAAATATATTTGCAAGTGTGTCACTGAAGAAGGGGGATTCAGTTGATGATTCTATGGCGACCTTTGATGCCATAAATATGTCTGGTGGGCTGAAGAAAGCATTGATGTCCTTGAGTGTTGGTATGTAATCTCAACTCCAGAATCTTAGGTATTGAATGTGACAAAAGTTTGCCACATTTCCATTAATTGTTTTTTCTTAGTATGTTAGATGCTTCTTGTACCTTTTCTTTACTATTATTTGTGCCATTTTATTCTCATCGTATGCCAGTGAGTAGCCTCATTCACATACTAATAAGCAATTATCCAGTTAGATGGAGGATTGAACATACAACTCGATCTGCTGCCAGACTCTTTCCTCTGCTTGTCTTCCTGATCACTTTGCAAAAACCCATTATTGAACTCAATCATTATGCTATCCTGGTAGTCCTTGAATGATGGATGACATACTTATGGTTCGATTGATAACTGTTGAATATTAATAGAATTCACCCATAGGGTATATCATTGTAGCTATTTAAAATCCACAGAGGAGTTACTATAGGGTGTATGTGGATTTTCAGGAAGTGTAGTTTTAAGAACATGCGATTTATCCATTTGGTATGCCATTTTTTTTCCATTTTTTAGCAAATCTAGACTTACTAGAGCTGGTGGCCTCTCCTTTATAGCAATCTAAATCAGGTCAATTTGAGGCTTGACCAGACTGAAGGCTATTATATTTAATGTCTCTAGGTCAAGGTCAGATTTTTATTCACTTTAGGAAACTTAGTTGATTTAGTCCTTTCTTCTTCTTCATGAATACATTTTCAAACTCGAAGTTCATATTTGTTCTTGACACTACAGGTAACTTTTTAATGTCATTTAGACCTGAAATTGGAGATGGCCCTGTAAGTTCTGGAAGCCAATTTTCAGTGGAATGGTCAGACGAACTTGAAGGTGGAAAGGCTGTTCGTCTTTCTGGTATTTTTGATAAGCTAGGCTACCAAGTCCGCCGGGCTTTATCTGTTGAATCAGTGAAATGCTCCTTTAGTACTGCATGCTGTAGTGTCAAATCTGAGGATTCACATGCCACTAACCTGCATTTTCTCATTCAGAGCATTAGTAGAAATGTGCCTGTTTTGGAACCTGCTAATTCTCAAAATGGTTCTGAAATTAGAAATTCAGCAGTTATATTGCAAGAGCAGAAGGAAATTTTTCTTCTCCCCACTGTGAGGGTGTCCAACTTACTACACATGGAGATACATTTATCTTTAACTGAAACAGGTACTGACAGAAAGAGCTCTGCAGTATATTTTCTTTACTGACATTATTCAATGTATAATTTCTATCTTGGTGTAGATATATGTCCTACTGCCGGCAGTGACTGTACGGGGAAGCAGGCAATTATGGCATCTGGATCGACAATTGATTTTTATGCTAATCCTGCTTTAATGTGCCTCACTGTTACTTTAACTGCTTTTAATTCAAGTTGCAAACCAGTAAAAAGTGGAGATTGGGTCAAGAAGTTACTTAAGAACAAAAATACTGTCAAGTATTTAGACATCGATCTGGATTTTGCTGGTGGAAAGTATTCTGCATCTCTAAGACTGTCTCGGGGCCTCAGAGGCATATTAGAGGTTATTACACTGGAACCATGTATGAATTTCATGTTACTCGATATACTTGAGCACGAGTCCATGTGTCAGTCTAGGTTTTTGTTTATTGGTATGGACTTTTGAATGCTGTTAGGATTCATATCTCTTTGAACTTACTCTTGTTTTCAGGCTGTTGTATTCACACCCTACTCCTTGAAGAATGACACTGAATTTTCTCTATATTTCTTTGCTCACAAACAAAAGCCTTTGTCTAGGTAAATGATATATATGTCTCTGCTTAGTGTTCTCTTAAGCAGTAGGATGCACCGACAATCTGATGGGCTATATTTTTCCAGAGATGAGCTTGATAAGTTGGGTTCCTGTATCCCCCCAGAATTTGGATTGCTTTTGTCCCCAAATTCAGTAAGATCATGGTTTCTAAAGTAAGTAAATTGTTTGGAAGTGCAGTTTACAATTTAGTTTGCAAACATTTTACCTTGTGATGAGAATGGACATTATCCATCCAGATTTATTTTTTGTTGGACACTTTTGTCAAATTGTGTTTCAGATCCCACAAAATACAACTCAGAATGTCGAAGGGTCATGCATCCGAGACACTACTAGACTTGGATGCCTTATCTGGCCTCACAGAGATAAGCTTGGCAATTGAAGAAACTGGAGCAAAATCTACTGTGAAGTTTGGGATTTATATCAGACCATCAGCAAGTAAACTTGAGATGCTAGCGCAAACATTGACTATGGTACCACGTCATGTTATATTTAATGATTCGGAAGAAAATATCACTGTCCGTCAGTGCTATTTAGAGGTATGCTCTTAACTAATGAGCTCCAGACTTGTTTTATTTCCTTGCAGAGATTTTTGGTGAATTGTTTGAGTTGGGCTCTTAACCTTATCTTTCTGCATTCCCTTTTCAAAAGAATGAAAGTGCAGGAATGTTCCACATTAGAAGTAAACAGAGAACAACACTACTGCTGCAGAATGGTGTTCGCAAGAGCAGGGAATTCAGTTTGTTTGAGAATGTTATCAAAAAGCATAGACATGATACAGAGGCTTCATTAGCATATATCCAGTTTCAACCAAATGATTCTGAATCAAGCTGGTCAGGACCAGTATGTATTGCATCATTGGGTTGCTTTTTCCTAAAATTCAGAAAACAAACAAATCAAGCGAAAGAATTAGACAATACAGTCACAGAATTTGCTGCCGTTACTGTGGTAGAAGAACGTTCTACCCTAAGTGTGCACTTCTACAAACCTCCAAATATTAGCTTACCATATCGAATTGAGAATCAGTTGCATCAGGCATCGCTAACTTACTATCAAAAGGTTGTGCTGTCACTCCGGCATTTTTATTCATCAGTTCTCATTATATAGATATCAATCTATAGACTGTAATTATATTTTTGTTGGACAATTTTACAGGATTCATCAGAACGAGAGCTTCTCGGATCTGGTTGTAGTGCTCATTATGTCTGGGATGATTGGACTCTTCCACATAAGCTGGTTGTGTTGGTCAATGGTAATTATTAGCCTGCAATATCTCTGATAATTCTTCTGTTTTATTCAGTGACGTGTCTATTTCTCTCGCTTCTCATCCCCCAAAAGTAAAGATGAAAAGCCCTCATAGTAAAAAAGATAAAACACCCTAATAGTAAAATGGCAGATGGTGGTTTTTTTAATGCAGATATGCATCTACTACGTGAAATTAACTTGGATAAGGTTCGAGCTTGGAAACCTTTTCTCAAACTGAAACAAAATAAAGGGTTGGCTTCTCTTTCACTTTTGGACAAAAAGCACGGAGGTCAAAAAACTTATTTTGGCCAGTTCAACAGCATGGATACTGTGAATGTGGGCTACAAGGTGTATGCCGAGGGTCCAACACGAGTTTTACAAATTTGTGAGCTTTCTGATAACCGCAAGGGAGATTATCTCTTACGGACGCATGCGAAGATTCAAATAATAGTTTCCCAGTTTGCAATCCACTTACTTGAATGTGGAAAGCAGGTCAGTCTTTAATCATTCATCATTTTAACACCAGTCTTCATATGTCTTTGGATATTTGATCTGGACATCTTTTGATAACTCAGAAAAATGAGTTTGTCTGCTTTGAATTACTTGATTTTTAAAATTTTTGATGTTTGTGCTTTTCCCTGATGCTATTAGATATCAATTGCCTTTATGGTGAACATCATGCGACTTGATCTTCTTAAGGAATGTCATGGTTGTATCCTGATTAATCTGATCTTGTTTGCTCTTATTTTTGAAGGATTCAGAAGAGAACGAGGATTATACTTGTACACCAATTGTAACTGCAAGGCTTACAAACATCAATCTTGGTTCTGTGGTCACTGATCAGCAGAAACATAACCAACTGACCATACAGGTAACAATATATGTGATGCTGCTTGTTTGATGGAGAGGGCTTAACTGTGTTGAAGATCATTGTACTAGATTCTGACTGGATAAGGTCTACCATAATAGTTACCACTAGCTTCTATATACTATAAAACTTGTATTTGTCCTTATCTTTGCAGTCACTATACGTGGATGAGAAGTGGACAGGTGCTCCATTTGCAGCGATGCTTCGGAGACATCAACTGGACTTTATTGACTCCAATGCTTGCACACTCAAAGTTGTCTTTGTCTTGCTTTCAAGAAGCTCCACTATCAGACAAGTTAAATATTCTTCCATCGTTCTGCAGGTACCTCAGGATTTATCAATATTATGTGGACTAACCTTCCTTGCTTTGCATTTGCGCGCTTCAATAATTGACCTCGTAGTACATTTTATACATTCAAGCATCGCCTTTGGGGTCATTAACTCCTGTAGCACTATTTTTATTCACATATTAACTCCATGACTTTATGTACACAGCCTATTGATTTGAATGTTGATGAAGAGACTTTGATGAAAATTGCTTCATTCTGGCGAACATCTCTTAGTGACTCGAGTACTCCAAGTCGACAATATTACTTTGATCATTTTGAGGTTCATCCAGTGAAGGTTTGAAGTTTTTGACCCCTTGAATTCCAAAACGCCTTATTAGCTGGCATCTTGCTTGGTTCATTTAGTTATCTTTGACCTGTGTTAATGTATGTTGTCTAGATAATCACTAACTTCCTTCCTGGAGACTCATATTCCAGTTATAACTCTGCCCAGGAGACTCTAAGGTCATTACTGCATAGTGTGGTAAAGGTACAGATAATTAATATTGCATGCATAGAAATGGTTTCTCTTCTTTTGATGCATTATTGATGGGGCATACTTTCAATTGTTTGGCTTCCCATTTTCAATTTCTATAGGTTCCTCCCATTAAGAATATGGTAGTGGAACTCAACGGAATTTTGGTTACCCATGCTTTAATAACTATGCGTCAATTGGTCATCAGAGCTGCACAACATTATTCATGGTAAGCACTATATATTTCTTCATATTGAATTAGCACTTATTTATGGAGTATAATTAACACAATAGTCCAGGTATGCTATGAGGGCCATCTATATTGCAAAGGGCAGCACCCTACTTCCCCCATCTTTTGCATCCATATTTGATGATTTGGCTTCATCTTCTCTTGATGTGTTCTTTGATCCTTCACGGGGTCTGATTAACCTTCCCGGTTTCACATTAGGTAATTTCTGATACTATTTCGTCATCTTTAGATCTGTACTAAATATTTCGTTGAGGGTCCCTTCTTTGTGACATTGCAAGATCACTACCTTATACCCCATTTTAGCAATGAAGTATGCCTTAAACTGGGAAGTTATACTCCTTCCTTTTGACTTTATTCTCGAGATCAATGTTCTGATAATACGGTGAACTGTCATGATAATTTGCTCTCTAGAATGAGTAGGGCCGAATCAAATGGCAGTGGCAAAATTTAACCTACGATATCTTTAATATTTATCTTATATTTGTCATGCACTAATGACATCATCTTTATGATTTGGATAAGGTGACATAATCATAGCTACTTTCCGCTGTCTGCTTTGCGTGAACATTTCTAGCAGACCTGTTTTCTAGTTTTCAGTTGGTGTGTATGTGTGACCATCATGTTCAATTGTGGTGGTTCTCTGTAGTTCTGATGCATGATTGCTGCATTACTTGCTGGGTGCAGGCACCTTCAAATTTATCAGTAAATCTATCAAGGGTAAAGGATTCTCAGGGACCAAACGATACTTTGGTGACCTGGAGAAGACTGTATGTTCTATATTTCTTTTTCTTTTTATCTTATGGCTGCTATTTTCATGGTACTTGTGAAGCTATTAATCACATGGTTATCTTCAGTTAAAAACAGCAGGGTCTAAGGTACTATTTGCAGTTGTCACTGAGATATCAGATTCAGTTCTGAAGGGCGCAGAAACTAGTGGTTTTGATGGAATGGTATTGTTCATCTTTCTTTTGTGAACATCTCGTGAAATTTTAGTAATTTTCTAAGTTACTTCTGCTACTAGACAAGCTTTTACAAATTGAAATTACCAACTTGGTATTTCAAGATTGATATTCAATTTTCCTGTTAATCTAGCTGAGCGGATTCCATCAAGGGATATTGAAATTGGCTATGGAGCCCTCGCTATTGGGGACGGCTTTAATGGAGGGTGGTCCTAATAGAAAAATTAAGCTTGATCGAGGTCCTGGTGTTGATGAGGTATTTTTGACAACGTTAATGAAATTTTGTTCTTTTCTTTGTTATGCTTTCATTGAACATAAATGGTTGATAAACTTGTTTGGGCAATTGATGTTTTCCATTTTTGAAGCCATTTACGCCCTTGCTGTGACAAGGGTTGATGATATTGGAAAAAGTTTTGATGCATATGTTTCCTCGGCATACAACTGAGAATTTTGCATTGCGATTCTTTGTTCCTCGTGCTTCTTTATTACGACTACAAGCTGCTTATTAGGTAATTCTTTTATATCTGCAATTAGTAACTAGTTAGTTATTTGAATTGGCAGTTATACATTGAGGGGTACTTGCAAGCCATGCTGGATACCATGTACAGGCAAGAATATCTAACAGTCAGAGTCATAGATGACCAGGTACATAGTTTTCTTAATATGTGGAAAAACCAAAATTAGCTCAATCCTGAGAGTCAAACTCACCTGTTTTTTTCTGTTGACCGGACCATGAAACTGTCAAGCACATTGGAACCCTAACATGAATCCCTGGGACTATTAGAATTAGTTCACACACTGCCATAACAAGTTCAGAAAGCTTTTGTAGTTGTTTCCTTTTTCTGGCGTTTAGTAGTAGTCAGCTTTGTACTGTTGGATTGCCTTTCAGAATATCTAGGGTTTAGAAACCTTCTGGCCTATAGATCTGATCGTCAATATATCCTTACCATCTTTGTTTTATTAGCTGGTTTTTCTAACAGTGTATATGAATCTAGGTTCTCCTCAAGAACCTACCTCCAAACAGTGCTCTTATAGATGAGATCATTGATCGTGTGAAGGGATTCCTTGTGAGCAAGGGATTATTAAAAGGAGATCCTTCGAAATCTTCTCACCATTTGCGCCATCTCCGAGGAGAAGCTGTAAGTTCTGCTGTACTTAGGGTTCCATCTTTCTCCTTTTCATTAGTTTTTATGGAATGAGGTTAAATTACATGATTTTGAAAGATATGCTTTTATTGTCATCCATCAAGTTGTGCCTCGATTATTCAACTTGAATGTTGAATGAAAGAGCAAACTACTTATCATTGTTGTGTCTCGTTTATCCAATTTCCTTCACCATTGCTCTCCATCAAATATTCAGATATACAATACATGTCTATTTTAGCTCATTTTGAACCAAAAGGTGGTTATTTATTCAATATTTTATATCAACTTTAAGGATTAACCATCACGTCCTGTCTGCTTAGTTCACTTCACAGCACTCCTTACCTGCCAACTGTATGTGAAATGAAAGTCATACTGTGCACATTCACATTACTACATAATGGGCATGAATTATCTACCTCTGGAGAAAAATCTTATCAGGAGAATGTATGACACAGGAATGGAAGATTGTACCAACAGTGATCACGTTGTGTGAACACCTCTTTGTGAGTTTTGCAATCCGAATGCTGAGGAAGCACACGGTTAAATATATCACCAATATGAACTGGAGAAAGGTACCTAAAATTGAGGAAAACAGAGCACTGGTCCCGGCAGAACCTGGTGAACAGGAAAAGAAGGTGAAATTTAGATGGAAATGGGGCATTAGCAAGTTCGTCTTGTCAGGCATTCTAGCATATATTGACGGGAGGTTATGTCGTTACATTCCTAATCCTGTAGCACGAAGGATTGTCAGTGGCTACTTGTTGAGTTTTATTGACAAAAATGATGACGTATCATAAATCTGCAGTTAAATGGCATTCTTCTTGTTCAGTCTTTTCCCAATTTTGTGTTTGCTCATCACTTCCTTTTGATTTAATTCACGTACAGTACACTATACAATCTGGAAACAGAAGTGCTTGGTAATGTCCAAGGATTCTCAGGAGTCCAATCAGCAGGTACTTGTTCCAGTGAAAACTAAAAATCTAATCTAAATGACCAGATAACCATGGGTGTACTCTTAGTGAAATAGCCAATGACAATTTGGTATTCCCGCTCCCTCTACAGGCTTTGTGTTTGATCCTTTGAAGATATGAAGAAAGAATTATAGTTCTACTTTTTGGCAAATTTACCTGTAAGATTTATTCACATTATAAACATTTAAGTCAATTGTAATATAAGAAATTAATAAACGCTATCATGTAAACAGGTTCGAAATCTTTTTCATCTCTTTAATATTCCTCCAATCTTTGTCAGAAGACCATTTTTAATGTTTTCATATAGAGTTGTATTGTACTATACCTGCAGAAGATTAAATATTAATCACAGGGGCTGAGCCACTATCAGACAATTAGCTTCCACCCCATACAACTAAAGAAGTAACAGAAGGGAAAAGCCGGAAACTTTGCTGGATTACAGTAACCATTCTGCGTTAAATTGGTTTCTAAGCAATTGCTGATCCATACTAAGAACCATATTAGGATGCGATTTCAGAGTGCCAGAGCGCAGCTTGATAAATCGTTTGGAAGCATTTCTGTTACCACTACAACAATTACTTGCACATAAATGAACATCGCGGGTCTGAGTCATCAACAACTACCGCATAAAATGACAGAGACACGACCCCTGCATAATGTGCCCTATTGGATAATTGAATGGTTTGCGTAAGCTTGGCTGGATTGAGTGGAAAGGTACGAGCGACTTCAATGTAACACATTATGCCTAGTTAAAAATTTCAGTATCTCCTTTACTGAGTCAATAATAAAGTTCATGGTTACAATAATTTCTCAAGAAGACATGTAAATTTGTCATTTCTTACTTAACAAGCTAGAAGTATGAATCAGGCGTAGTGCTTGGTTGGAATTGTTCAAAACTGAAGAAGATCTTGCAACCCCCATCTTTTTCTTCTTCAAGAATTCCAGGGAATTCTGTAGACACGGGGGAGGAGATACATCCTTTAAAATAACAGGCTCCACCCTGCAAACACAATTTTTTAGATGATTAAATGATTTCCAAAAGATGTCTAGCAACAACTTCCTTCTCATGATGCCTTACCCTGAGCATTTTGGCTTCTTCTTTTTTCGAGGAGGCTCAGCCACAGCGTCAGGTTTCTCATCTTCAGAATCTGATAAGAAAACTTTTCTGCATATGCAATAATGTCATCTTAAGCATACAATATAAGAAATGAACTCCAGTTGCACAAGACGAGAGTTAAAATAAGCATACTTCTCACGAGCTGCAAGTAGTTGAACAATGTCATCTGGAAGCATGTCCCCTGTACCCAGATAATCCTTCTCAGTTCCAACTTCTGCGTCCATCTTGACATTTTCTACTCCTTTAGATGGACGTGGTGTTTTCCTCTGTGCCCACAATCTATTTAATTCTTTACGCTCACGAACAACTCTACATGTAGCAAGTAAAACAGGGTGTGCAAAGTTGAGCATTTTGCTGAATCATGCAGTTAAGAGATAAAATTATTGCATGGAACCAGAATTATGCTTCCTAAACTAGCTTTACATATAGCAAAGTTAAAGGTAATGTTTTCTTCAAAAGTATATCACAATATAACTACCAATCACCTCAAAAGTTTCCTCATTCACCAGGCGACTAAGCCATCTTGTATTAAAGAATGCAAAGATGGAAACATTGTTAAGGCTTTATGGAAAAGATGAGTAGTAAAATCATAATATATAAAAGATTACTCATTGACAGAACATCTGACAGGAGAGGAACGGCAGTAAAAACTGTAAAACAAACCATAAACTTTATTGGAGAACTTGAGTAAGCAGTGTTGATCAAGGGTATTCCCTAAAGAAGCAAGAAAAGCAACACGTATCGTTTGCAACATCTTATTTCTATTACTAGCATGATTTTATCCCTAACAATCCCATAGTTTACACCACTTACAATAACCTCTGACATGCATAAAGACTATAACAATAAATCCACAATTTACTTCCATCTCCAATCAAAATTTGAACCAAGAAACTAACATCAACACAGTGCAACAGCAATAAGGATGTTGGTGACTAATGACTTGTAACGCTATTCATATATGCTAGAACTGCAAAACATAACTGAAACCAGGTTGTCTTGGCAGCATCTATCACTTCAATCAAAACAAAAAACAAGCGATAACTAGTCTTACTAGAATCAACGAACAAAAGATAATAAACTTCAAGATAATTTTTTTTTTCATAAAGTTCAATAATTAAACAAGAAAGAAAAACACCAAGTTCCCTGATTTTCAAGTCTCCCAATACATTTTGGAAGTTGATCAAAAAAAAAGGAAAGGCAATCACGCATAATTAAAAAGCTTGAAACAAAAAGGAAAAACCTTGCTTTGCTTTCCTTCTGAACTTTCCTTATTTCCTCATCTTGCAAAACTCCCTGAAAAAAAAAACAGACACATCTTATATAAAAGGCCAAAACAAGCGAAAACTAAGTATCTGATCAAAAGCCGAACATGGGTTTTCTCACCAGCGCAAAAAGAAACAAACCTGCTCCGACGTAAACTCCTCCGGCGCGTCCGAGCCAGAATCTTCTCTCTCCGACATGTTGATTATGTTTCGTCTATTTCTGTGAATTTCAGAACTGGAGACGTTTAGGGTTTAAGGATCATCAAAAAGAATCTGTGTGGTGGGTTTAGACAATCAACTCCGATATCGAGCCTGATTGATACACGCGTCCATGATCTATTGGGCTGGGCTTTGAAACAATTACTTAAGTATTGATCACACGAGTTATATGATAAAATAGAACTCATTGGGCTAGGCTTTGAAACAATTACTTAACTATTGATCATACGAGTTATATGATAAAATAGAACTCATACATGATCAAACTTAAAATTTTTAATAAATTTTAATTAGATATTTTAAACTTGATTTAATTTTATAATCTAATTTTAACTAAAAATTCTAATTATTCAAAAATTTCAAATTAATATATTATTTCGCCTTCCGCCTAATCTTAGCTCCAATTGTCATCTAAGCAACGTATGATAGGTGGACTACTATTGCTCTTTAGAGATTTGGCATTTGGAAGCTATTCTGCAAAATGTCTTTACACATTTTGGGAACATTCAAATCACTGCATTTAAATTTATACTAATCCAAAATAGCAAGACCTTGGTCAAAGTAGAATCAAAACACAACATTCTTATCTCCGTCAAGTAATCTCTAGCCTAGACTTAGAGAGACACAACCCTCCACATTGTTCTCTTTTGTCTTAAACTAACATTCAAACAATTTCAAGATCTTCCCATAAAAGAATAGTTACTCATACTTGGTCTTTAGTTTTTGTATGCTAAGACGTCTAATTTGTCCTTTACGTGATGTTTGGTTGAAGGAAATAGCAATGGAATGAGAAACCAAACACAGGTTTAATAATACCTGAGGAATATGTTGGGAATAGCATTTCCCATTCTTTAGGAATATCTATTCTTCAATTTTGAAAAATACATAAAACCAACTCCCACCTATCTTTATCTAATCCACGAATCTCTATTCTTCTTCGACATCTGAAACTTGTTATTCTTACAAATTTATCCTTCTTCGACATCTCTATCCCTTTGTTCCTCTTCCTCCGCTGACGGTGAGCTCTTCACCCCCGCCATTGACTGCACAATCTTCAACGAGAGTTCAAGCTCCCGCTACCAGACTTAATCAAGGCCTTCCTCCCACCACCATCACCATCATCGCCATCGCATGGCCAGCCTCCTCCCCAAAAGCTACCTCAAGCCCTCCTCCGCCACCTAATCCCACCCCCTCTATCGACCCTGAAAATCAATCCATAATCAAACATCTTAAGCAATTGCTCTCATCACACCCCAACTTCCAAGAATCGGATATAACCCCATTCGATTGCTTCACCCATCCATTCAATTTGACATATCTAACGCACCGCCGC
>JAOSBL010000212.1:6331113-6346422 GCA_027568915.1 Erythroxylum roraimae
ATGTTCCCAAGACGACCTTTAGAACGCACTCAGGACATTATGAGTGCCGAGTTATGCCATTCGGACTCAAAAACGCTCTCTCAACCTTCCAAGCCGTGATGAATGACTTGTTGCACGAAGGATTGAGACAATATGTCCTTGTATTCTTCGATGACATATTGATTTATAGCAAGGATTGGGCGACACACTTGACACATTTGAAGGTAGTGCTTGGACAGCTCCAATGTCAGTTTCTTCATCAACCATAAGAAGAGTCAATTTGGGCAGAAGAAGATTGAATATTTGGGGCACGTAATCTCGGAAGAAGGAGTAGCAATGGATCCTTCCAAGGTGGCAAGTGTACTTCAGTGGCCAATACCGAGATCGGTGAAGGCTGTGAGGGGATTTCTGGATTTAACCGGCTATTATCGTCGGTTTATACGGGATTATGGATAGATGGCTCGTCCATTAGCGAATTTGTTTAAAAAAGAGAGTGCCAACAGTTTCTGCTAGACAGAAGATGCGCAGGAAGCCTTCCAACGGTTGTAACAAGCCATCACATCTGCACCCGTTTTAATTCTGCCCGATTTCAGCCAACCATTTGTCTTGGAATACAATGCTTCTGGTGGTGGGGTTGGGGTGGTATTGATCCAGAAAAATTTGCCGATTGCTTACTATAGCAAAATTCTTGCAGCAAGGAATTTGTCTAGACCAACATATGAAAAGGAACTGATGGCTTTGGTTATGGTGATTCGGCATTAGAGGCCATATCTAGTGGGAAGGAGATTTGTAGTGAAGACAGATCACAGCAGTCTACGTCACCTTCTACGTCAGCAAATAACGACACCCACGCAGCAAAATTGGGTAGCAAAGCTAATGGGCTACGAGTTTGACATTGAGTATAAACCCGGGTTGTTCAACCATGTTGCTGACTCGTTATTGCGCCGAAATGAAGAATCAGAATTGGCTGCAGTCTCGCTGCCCTTATGGGCACAATGGGATAGCCTAGATGCGGAGATGCAAGTAGATGAGAATTATCAAAAGCTCAAGGAGAAAGTGCATAATCATCCAGCAGATCATCCTCACTATAAGCTCGTTAATGGTAGGCTGTTTTACAACAGTCGCATTATGCTATCGGTTTCCTCCCGGTGGATAACAAGGTTGATTGAGGAGTTTCATTCGACTCCACAGGGTGGACATTCAGGTGCGTATCGAACATATCGACGAATGGCTTCTAGCATATATCGGTCAGGAATGATGAAGGAAATTCAACGCTATGTGATTGCATGTCTCATTTGCCAAAAGAATAAATACGAGACACTCATACCAGTGGAGCTATTGCAACCTCTGCCTATTCCCGAACGTGTGTGGGAAGACATCTCTATGGATTTCATTACCGGTCTTCCTCGCTCACATGGCATGGATTGTGTATTCGTTGTGGTGGGTAGACTAAGCAAGTTTGCCCACTTTATGGGGTTAAAACATCCGTATACAGCTTGGAGTGTATCTGAAATATTTGTCAAGGAGGTTGGACGATTGCATGGAGTTCCCCGTTCTATAGTGAATGATAGGGATCCGATATTCATGAGTTGTTTTTGGAGGGAGTTTTTTAAAAGTTGGAAAACTACGCTTCAGATGAGCACAGCATACCACCCGGAGACAGACAGACAAACAGATGTGTTAAATCGTTGTCTAGAGACATACCTCCGTTGTTTTTCTGCAAAACAACCGCGAGGATGGGTAAAGTGGCTACACTGGGCCGAATTCTGGTATAATACAAATTACCAAGGTGCTGCCCAAACTACTCTTTTTGGTATTGTAGAAGATGTTTTGATTCAAGTTAATGATTTGGTATTTCCAGTGAATTTTTAAATCTTGAAAATAGATGAAGATAGTGTAGAACATTCAACTTCAAATTTGTTTAGAAGATCGTTTATAAAGAATGCTAAAAAAATTAATATGGATGAGGGTAATATTTTCATCGAGTTTGAGGAAAAGATATTACAATTTAAGGTTTTTGAAACAATGAAGTGCCACAATGATTTTCACCCTATTTGTCATGTGGATATTATTGATTCAATTGTGGGGGATAGTTTTAAGGAAGAAAGAGTTGGTTCATTTGTAACTTTGGGAGTTCTTACACCTAAATTTTATTTTTAATTCAAATATTTCTTACTTCTTGTTTTTCTATTTTATGGGTAATTAGTATTGACTGATTTGATAAATTAATTCATATTTAATTACTCTATTGCAATCTATGAGTTCAATGATTCGTAATTATTATAAATTATTGTTACAAATAGGAAGCATATTGTTTATTTTTTTACATATTTAACTTATAAGAAACAAGGAAAAATAAATTAAGTAGTTGTAGTTATCTCAATCATTTAATTTATAGTTTAATCTTTTTTTTAGGCTTATCGTTCTCTTTTAATTGATATGGAATACTATCATATTTAATCAATTAATAGTAAGTTTTGATTTAAATAATAGGTTAAAATCAATTAATTTAGAGAAATTGATACTTATTATAGTTATTCTAATATGTTTCAGATTAATTGTTTTTAAATGCGATCGTTTCTTTAAATAAGAGTGAGGTAAAATTAAATTTCTCACTTTTATACTCATTTAATTGCTTGTTAATTTTTTAATAAATTAATTAATCATAAACATTTGTCAATGGAAATTAACAAACTAATATTTAGTTTTATTGGGATTTGATATGGTTCTATGACTACTGTAATGATTTGGTGAATTAGAGACTGTATCAACTACTTATTCAAATCGTTAATGACTTTGAAAGTGTTAACTTCTAAAATAATTAGAGAGAGGAATTCATATTTGTTTAATAATGATTTACAATTTGACCATATAATATGATTTGCATTTTTAGATGTTAAAGAATTGAATTTGCATTAAAATATATCGCTGATTTATTATGTATATTACTGATATATTAGATGGCATTAAAAGATAACACAAAAGTTTATATCCTGACTCGCTGTTAATTTGCAGGCAGCAATTAACGAAAGCTGGGAAGGTTTTTCTAAGATGCTGTCATGCAGTCAGCCCTTGGCTTGTTGTATGGAGAAGAAAGAAACGGGAAGAAGAAGAGACTGTCTTGCAGTGGTCAAGTCTCTCTTATTTGGCACTAATGCAAATGCAACCAAATAATAATTATCCCAACCACATAAAAATCAGTTGGACTAAGATTCTACGCAATAGATAACACCCGTCATGACAAGGAACTAACCTCACTGCTCTTGATACAGACCCGGCTGTCAGTTTCAGGGCAAAACGGCGATATCGGTGTCCCACCGCCTCCAGTAAAGCCACCCACCACCAGCAGTCAAAAGTTGCTGCTCTTCTGTCCCTCGGGGACTGTACACAATGCACTTCCTTTTCAACGTGTTATCATCTCTAATTGGAAATTTAACAGATGAAGATGTCATGTAATTAATTACCTAAAGTCAATGTTAATCCATTCAAATAGTGAATTGAGTGGACAGGGCAAGTGAGTTAATTAAATTTATGAAAATGGTTTTTCTTAAGTTTAAATAATTAAGTAAATTTAAACCCAAAACGGGAAATCCAAAGATCCGATTAATATTCATTAAAGTCAACAACCTGAAATACACAAGGGATTTAGATGTGAAGTGGTATGATTAATAGTCCCTATCAACGTTCACTTTCCAACTTGTGGACAAATAAAACGCGAGGACCCACGCTTTGAGTGAATTCCAAGTTACGCCCGAAGTAACACAGGCGCAGTTAAGTTGACAGGAGCTCTTCCGGGTGGCGTGAGACTGTGAGTTCGAACTGTTCTTATATATGTAGTCGTTTAAAATTTGAGGTTAAAGCTTTGTTTTTTGTAAAGGATCTATCTAGTTCAAACAAGGATTAGTCTGAATATAAATAACTCAAAGGTAACTTCTAATAATTGAAACCCTCTTAAAATATCTAAGTAGAAAAAAAAAACCTCAAAACCATGTGAATAGTAATAGCAAGCCCTTGTGAAACGGTAAAATCAAATGGCATTGCATTAGGAGGTAATATAAAAGGGGGAAAAGGCAACAAGTTGGAAGCATGGTGGTGACCTACCTTCCCCACATTCATCAAGTCATTTATCAACCAACAAAAGGCTGGTTAAGAAGTGTCCACACAAAAAACTTAGGACTATTCTTTGTGTTTCAAAGTCAAAGCTTTATTATTGCGTGCTGACTGTACAATTCCAGTCTCTTTCCGTGAATAAGTTTCCTCCTATGGCCTACGGGGAATTTTTGGTTGCAAAGGACTCTTCTTGTTCTCGGGACTTCCATTAATTTGATATTGTGAGTGGGAAAGAAAAAAGATAAAATGGAGGAAGGTCTCTTTACAGTAGAAAAGTTTGTTGCTTCAAGGCCTTATATCATCGGTGTTTGATAGATGATAAAATCTATATCCAGAAAAGATGGCACCTTTTTCGGTTAGTTTAGTCCGTGAGATGAAGAACATTAGCGGGTCTGATCTTTCCTCTCATTACTACTCCTTATTTTATCAGTGACAGGCTTAGAATTGGAAATCGCACAGATGTTGGAGCCATGAACGGGTTCAGAGGAAAGGTAAGCTCAGTTCATAAATGTTTCACCAAACCATAACCATGCATTCCTTTAGACTTTTGCTTGAGTGAATTTTAGGCATTTATTGGATTAGATGGCCTCCCAACCGCACAAAAGTTCTGGCTTTTAGTTTTTGTATCAATTTTCTGATCACTCTTTTCTCTCTCTCTTCTTCTCTAGTCAGCAGAAAGCAAGAAGACTTGACATTTTGATGACCCTGTTGCATGATCAAGCTTCTTTGAGTTGATTGCTTTTGCTTATACCACAGACAGAGAGCTAATCATTCAGCTCCCTTCAGAGATTGTCAAAATGATTTGTCAACGAGCAAGTCTGTATCTTCTTATGCTTATAGTCTACATGGTCGCATCAACGATAGCTCACGGCTCAATCAACTGCAAGACAACATGTGAAAATAGCAGATCATCAGTAAAGAAAGTGCCTTATCCATTTGGCTTCTCTGATAATTGCGTGATCCCATTGAACTGCACGAAAACAGGCACTGAAATCGGAGGATTTCAAGTCCAGAGCATAACATCAGATGGTCTCTCGATCGAGTTCCCTGCACAATGCTACCGCTCGGTTGAATCAATAAAACCTTTGTTTCGTCGCAACATAGCTGTTGCTTGGAGAAGCAATCTGCTACTGCAAAACTGCTCAAAGCCTTTAGAAGGGTGCTTTCTAACAAGGAGTCCGTTGGAGTCACAGTTGAATGCAAGCAACTGTACCTCTAAAAGCGACAACTTGACTTGCTTTTCGAAGGACGGACTGGAAATCGATGTCATGAGTTACGAAAATGTTACAGGGACACAGTGCAAGTATGTTTTCTCGTCGCTTGCTGTCCGGTCATATATTCCTGTGGTTTCGCTAGAGTTGCAGAGAGCTGAATTGGAATGGTGGCTTGAAGGTAATTGTTCTCGCTGTCACCCAAATGGGTCCTGTAAGGTTGTTAAGCATGGTCATGGGAAATCAGGGTTCAGGTGTTGGTGCAAAGAAGGGTTCGTCGGAGATGGCTACGTCGACGGCGAGGGTTGCAACAGATGTGAGTCAACTCTACCTTTTGCTGTTTAATTCTACATATTTTGTTGTTTAGTATTTTGTGTCACTTATTGAATCGGTGACTTTTAATTGCCTGACTACCTTAGCCAATTATGGTGTGACACGTTAACTTGTGGTCACTCCATGGTCGTAAAGTTCGGGCTTAGACACGATTTTCAGGGGCACGTAGGTCACAGTGTGTCCATTTTTTTTGATTCATTTATATGAAGAAGAATAACTTAATTGTTTTCCATAGATGCTCTTGACTTTGACCGCGCAATTGTGGTACAATGTGCTTGTCTGGTTCTATTCCAAATTCCTGCTATACTTGTTATGTTAGTTGGGTAGGATTAGTATGGATTTTGGTCATAACTAGGAAGGGAAGATTTGTTAGAACTCAGAACTAAGTATGACTTGAGTTTGGCAGTACAGGGTTTGTCAAAGGTCCTAGCTTCTGGAATCGAAGACTCTATAAACATGACCCTATATCAAATTCAACGCTGGCCATTTGTATGCGCTTATCTGCCATGATTGTAGGGGTCTGCAGTACCAGAATTTCTCGATTCCGTCAATCGCTGTTTAGTCTTGAAATTTCTGAAAGTTAAGATTGTTTGTTTAGGTTGCAAAAGCAAGTCTTTGAACTTTATACTAATGACACTATGAAACCGCTGTGCATGTGAAAATAAGTGAAAAGAAGGAGAAACTGTTTAGGAAATTTCATATGTTCTGTAACATGAGACTTAGGATCTTCATTCAATATGGTGTGATTCTCTCAAAACAAAGTCGGAACAATTTGATTAAATTAATTCTCCTGCACAAAAATTTGATTTTGGTCAAAATTTTGAATATTAGGTGGAAGTTTTATGTGCATAAAAGCAGTGGGCGTGATCACTATATCTTGATGTGCAGACCTTTAATATGCCAGGGGCTGATTTTTCTTTTTGGTAACTTATTTGGCAGATTCTGGCTGCAATGTCTTAAAGTTCGTGTCTGCCCAATGTGGAGGAACTGCAAGAGTTGGTGCTCTAATTGGAGGTAGTATCTCCTGTTTCAACTTCTTGTATTAGGTCCCTCCGCATATGCACTGGGTTACTTGATGCTTCTGCTTTTAAAGTAAAAATGGGTGACTATATTCTTCCTGCAAAGTATAGGACTGTACCCTCTGAACATTCCATCATTACATGAAGTTAAATTTTGGTCCGTTTTCGTTTGGAACTTTTTCGTTCAGGGTACTTCTTCTTTAATTAAGTGTTTGTTAATAGTTTGATATGCTCTGGATTGATTCTTCTGCATTAGGTCTACAGAAGAATGACAAACATAACCAGTCAGAAATGTTGTCCTAAACGTTATGTACATCATATGTGATTTAGAAACGTAAACGTATCTGGGTTAGTGATGTCCATGTGGTTGCTATGAACACACCACCCCATGCCCCAATGAAGCTAAAATGATGCCCACTTAACCACAATTCGTACCGGTTTAACAAGTATTGAGCCTAACTTAACGATTAAGTGTCATCTCATCTAGTTTTCAGGTTATTATATGAGGATGCCTTTCTTTCTAATTTCCATATCGTTTTTCTTTTGCTTTTATAGAACTCCCAGCAATTTGCACGTGTATTTTCAAATGCATTGTACTTGTTTTTTGTGTGAAAGAAGTCAACATGTTCGTTTGAAGCAGCATGCCGACTTCCTTGTAACTTTCTCTCCTTTTCTATATCCTTGAACCTTTTGGAATATTAAGACAAAGTATGCATTGTTTCGTTCTCAGGAATTGTTGCTGGAGCTTCTTTAATTTTTGGTCTGGCTGTTCTTTGTTACTGTGTTAGAAAGCGGTCAAACTCCCTGAGAAATCAGCTCAATGAAAAACGTCTTCTATTTGAAGCTGCTGGGAGCTCGAGTATTCCATTCTTGACATACAAAGAAATTGAACGAGCCACAAATGGCTTTGCAGAAGAACAAAGGCTGGGAACTGGAGCTTATGGCACAGTTTATGCGGGAAAACTAGTCACTGATAAGTGGGTGGCCATAAAGAAGATCAGACATAGAGATATGTATAGCATTGAACAAGTCAGGAATGAAATTAAACTCCTTTCTTCTGTCAGTCATCCTAACCTGGTTCGCCTCTTGGCTTTCTGCGTGGAAGAGGGTCAACCAATCCTTGTCTATGAGTTTATGCCAAACGGAACTCTTTGTCAGCATTTACAAAGAGAGAGGGGACAGGGACTTCCTTGGACGATTCGGCTCACAATTGCTACTGAAACAGCCAAAGCTATTGCCTATCTACACTCTGTTATGAATCCACCTATTTACCACCGAGACATCAAATCAAGCAACATACTGTTGGATTACGATTACAGGTCCAAGGTAGCTGATTTTGGTCTTTCAAGGCTTGGCATGATCGAATCATCACATATCTCAACAGCCCCACAGGGGACTCCAGGCTATCTTGATCCTCAGTACCATCAATATTTTCATCTGTCTGATAAAAGTGACGTTTATAGTTTCGGGGTTGTACTTGTTGAGATAATAACTGCACTGAAAGTGGTTGATTTTTCTCGTCGTCAGAGTGAGGTGAATTTGGCTGCACTTGCTGTTGATAGGATCAAAAGGGGTTGTGTGGACGAAATAATTGATCCCCAACTCGAGCCACACAGGGATGCTTGGACATTGTCATCCATTCATAGTGTTACAGAGCTTGCTTTTAGGTGCCTTGCTTTCCATCAGGATATGAGGCCGACAATGATGGAAGTGGCAGAAGAGCTGGAAAACATCAGGCTTAGTTCATGGATGCCAGATATGTGCATGGCATCACCCGAAGCTTCATCTTGTTCATCATCGGAGAGATCACTAAGTGTTGCCTCAGTTAAGAAGGAAGGGGTAGGCAGCCGGAAAGTATTTGTTCCTTCTAGGATGGTAGATTGTTTTTCAATGGAGGTGATTAAGGATAGTTCCCCAGTTTCTGTGCAGGATCCATGGTTAAGTGAACACAGCTCTCCTTCAACAAACAGCTTATTGGGTAATTTAGTTCATTGAAGTTGCATGACAATGGGTTTTCCTTGCTGTGAATACTAAACGAGGTTACATACCTTTAACAGATATATGTTTCATGCTTGCTTATTACCTCTCAGATTTTTTGTTGCCATATGTTCACGATGTTGAAAAGAAGGTGTGCAAGAACAAAACAGATATTGCCTCTTTTAAGACACGAGTTCATACTTTGTTGTTTGTTTCTTTAAGTTTCTTTCCATTATGATAACTTTCTCTTCCGAGTCATGAATTGAGAGCCTGATCTCAGGTCAAATGTCTTAAGACTTGGACACCACCAAATTGAAACTGGATGTATCTTGACTTCTTTTTTCATTCTTGAGTCTGAAAGTTTCTGTTTTGGTACTTTAGTTTAGAATTGGCCATCATTTTGTCTTTGTTGGTGCCATGTTTAAGTAACTTTCCAAGAGAAATCCTTGATTAATTCTCTATTATAATAAAATTACAATATAAAAGTAAAAAGTAATATACGCTTTAAGAAATAAATTTAAAAATCAAACATACTTTAAATATTTGTTTACATTTATGTTATGATTATATAAAAGTACTTTTGCAATTATACTTATAAACATGTGTGTGTGTATATATATATATGTATGTATGAATTATTTAAAGAAATACAATTGTATAGTTTTTATAAAAATAATCTCTTCCTAATGGATGAATATTCCAAAAAACACATAAAGGTAACTCTACGGTAAATATGGTACATGAAAGCTAACTATAATTTAGAAACTTATGAAATTATAGTTAACTATAATATAATTAACTATAATTTCATAAGTTTTTGAAATTATATATTATAATTAATAAAGTAAGATATCTTTTTCATGTTTTCCTGTAAAAGAATAAATATTATTATTAAATTTTATATCATATTTATTATCAAATATGATGTAAAGGGTTTTGAATACGGTTAAGGAAGCATAAAGAATTTTCAAGATAGCAAGAAATAGGGCACGTAAGACGGAAGATTTTAACTAAGCCTACTGTATACGTGACGAAACAGGACAGGTGCTCACAGAGGCTCAAGACATCAAGCGGAGGTGGCAGAGATACTTTTATGGCCTTTATAAAGAAGACTCATTGGTCTAACATAGAGTTAGACAAACCCTCACTGTCGTGACACTTTCTAAATGGGTACTCATGGAGGAGGATCACAAGGGGAGAAATTACAAAGGTTTTAAGGGGGATGGGGAGTGGAAAGGTCGTAGGGCCGGATGAGATCCCTATAGAGGTATGGAAGAGAGTAGGTGTTACCGGTATTGAGTGGTTAGTTCAGCTCTTTAATGTGATCCTCGAGTCAGCCAAAATGCCGGATGAATAGAAATTGAGTAGGTTAATCTCCTTATATAAGGCCAAGGGAGACATCCAATAATGTCACAACTATCGAGGCATCAAATTACTAAGTCATACTATGAAGCTGTGGGAAAAGGTAATTGAAAAGAGAATTCGGAGAGTTGCTTCTATATCGGACAACCAATTCGGCTTTAAACTTGGTAGGTCCACGATAGAAGCAATACATTTGCTCTGGAGACTAATGGAATGCTACAGGGAAAGAAAACAGAATTTACATATAGTTTTTGTAGATTTGGAGACGACGTATGATAGGGTTCTTAGAGAACTCATACGGTGGTGTTTGGAGGCAAAGGACATTACATTTGCTCCGAAGACTAATGGAATGCTACAGGGAAAGAAAACAGAATTTACATATAGTTTTTGTAGATTTGGAGATGACGTATGATAGGGTTCTTAGAGAACTCATACGGTAGTGTTTGGAGGCAAAGGACATTCCTGTGACTTATATCAGAGTAATTAGGGATATGTATAAAGGAGTATTGACTAGCATAAGGACAATAGGGGGCGACCCGGAAGCATTCTCCATTGGTGTAGGACTACACCAAGGCTCGGCCTTGAGCCATTTTCTATTTGCATTAGTGTTAGACGTACTTATCAAACATATTCAAAGAGAGGTACCTTGGTGTATGTTATTTGCGGACGATATTGTCCTGGTGGATGAGACCAAGGAGGAGGTCAATGCCAAGTTAGAACATTGGAGAGAAGCGTTAGAATCAAAAGGTTTTAGAATGAGCAAATCCAAGATGGAGTATCTAGAATGCAACTTTTCGGGCAGCCAGATGGTACAAGAGACGGTGGTAATAATTGGGACTGACATCATACATCAAAAATCGAGTTTTAAATACCTCAGGTCTATCATTCAGAGAGATGGTAATATCGATGACGATGTGTTACATTACATTAGATCTGGGTGGGTTAACTGGCGAAGTGCATAAGGTGTTTTATGTGATAAAGAGATCCCTTCTAAACTCAAAGGGAAGTTCTATAAAATGGTGATTCGGTCAACAATGTTATATGGGGCAAAGTGTTGGCCTACTAGATATAGACATACGCGACAGTTGGTAGTAGCAAAAATGCGTATGCTTAGATGAATGTGTAACATTACCAAAAGAGATAGGGTCCGAAATCGTGTGGTAAGAGATAGACTACAGGTGGCTAGTATTGCTGATAAGTTAAGAGAGATAAGGCTTAGGAGGCTTAGGTGGTTTGGGCATGTACGCAGGATGTCCTCTGATACTCCGGTACGACGAGTTGATAACATAACCTTTACTGGCTACAAGAGAAGAAGAGGAAGACCTTACAAGAGCTGGAGGGAAGTGATTAGGAATGATATGTCCGAACTAGCCCTTACTGAGGCCGTAGCTAGAAATAGGAAGGTATGGCATGAGCAGATCAGGATAAACGACACCCTTTAAAGTCCTCACATCGGACCTCAAAATCTAAGTTGTAGGCCGAAAGCCTTAGCTAAAATTTACGACTCGTAGATGCAGAAATTTTCCATTCTAAAACCGTAAGATTATCATACCCTCAAGGTCTCTCAGTGAAAACTCCTAGTGTAACAAGCGACAAGAGGAGCCAATCTTTACAGTATGTAAGGTACTAGCAAATCTAGTCTCCTTCTAAGTATTTTCCTTATTTATTGTTTGAAACTTTATTTACTGATTGTGGTAAAGTGCCAAGCCTTTTTTTTCACTCTTTAATTTAGCATCACCTCCTTTGTACATTCTGTACATGGGTCTACTGGAATCAGCCTCTTTACAATGTAGGGATAAAGTTGCGTATTATCAAACCTCCCCAAATTCCACTTTATTGTGAGACTTTAGACTGAGTGTGATGATGACGATGATAATGATTTATTATCAAATAATATTCATAATTTTATATTCCATTAATTTAATTAATAATTAATTTAAACTTCCTATTCTTACAAAATAGACACTAAAAAAGATACTGCAAAAAGCCTAAAGTTAACTACAAATTATTTCAAATGATGGTAAATATGTAAAAATTAAAAAAATCATTTTGAAATTTGTTATTCAAACTTAAAATTTATATTTAAATATAAATATGTAAAACAATAATTCGCTTAACATTTAAATAAAATTTTATTATCAAAATAATTTACATTCACATTATATAAGATTATTGTAAACTTAAATATATTCAATTTATTTTAAACTCAACTATATTCAACCTTTTCAACTTTTTTATACAAAGGTTAATTATTTATTTTTCTTTCATATTCATTTAATAAATTAATAAAATATTTAATATTACCAAATTGGAATTTATGTTTAGAAAGATATTACACTTCCTAATTTGATATAAATCATTTACACTAATTAATAATAAACTACAAAACATAAATAAAAGCACATAAATTAAGCAAAATATTATTTAATTTAAATAATAAACATGTATTATTTTATTAATTTTTAAATAAATATAAAATATTTAAATGGAAATTAAAAATAATTTGCAGTTCAGAACACTCAATTTCATTCTATTTGATAAGTAAACTCTTGTGCTTGATGCGGAAGATCTGTGCCTTTTAATCTGTTCCTACCCTGTGTTACAAATTTTCATCCACAAATTTCACTATGTTCCATTTATTTATTATAAAACTTGTGGCTGAATTTTTTGGCATTGGCACAGGGTTGGAAAAGGTTAATAGGCACAGACAATCCCGTGCCCTTGAGTAAAGCCAATAGGAGTTTTCATGTAACGGAGAGACTCACAGATTGGTAGCTCACACACAAAAATGTCAAATGGTGATCAGGGGAAATCAGATAACTCGAGAAAGAAGGAATGGCCATAACGTCCTGATATACACAAGCTTAAATGACCAACAATTGACTACATCACAACCTTATGGATTCGTGGACAACAGGGAACTTACAAGTGAAGACAGAAGGTACAAATTTGCAGAAGGGAACCAGCTTCTTGACAAACTAACAATACGAACAACAACAATCATATTTGGTATATCTGATTTGCGATATGAATTTTCAACCTGCATGCAATGCAAACAGATACCAATAAGAAGATCCTAAATGTCTTGCCATCTGAAAAGTAAAAGGAATGAGAAATGTAGGGTGAAACTATAGTCCCGGACATAAGCAAAACACCCATTTTGTCAACATATACGACAGCCTGCATTTAACTAAGGCTCAATAGAAGATTAACAAGCTAGAAATGAATTACCTAAAAATTTGACGTTTTTCTTCTGATGGTGAACGTGGGATCTAACCATGACTTCTAGGATCAACAACCTGGTGAACTTTCCTGGATTCAGCACTTGAGTATTGTCCCACAACACGGGCATGGGGTACCGTTGTTTCCCCACGAGCAAGAGCATCTACATTCTCAAAGAAGTATTGTTTTGGAAGCCTGCCAACCACATTACCCTCTTCATTTCCATCTTTGTCCAAGAAGGAGAAGTGTGGAATGCCCTCAACACCAAATTCATCAAGCTCTTGTTCCCACTTTGTATTGTCAACATTCAGCATAACAAAGTTCACACGATCCCTGGGTAGGTGTGAGTAAGATTGATAAAGTAAGAGGAATCTTCTATTAAGTTCTCAAATTCGGCACAAAACAATAAATTATCAATAAATAACTGAAAGATTAATCTGCCAAAGGGTTTTGATGACAATATGCATTCGAATGAAGTTATTTCTCAAGTAAAACAAAAGCGACATAATTAAGCCTGGGATCTACAGAAAATTGAAACTTGATGATCATACTTGTACTGTTGCTCGACTTTGTAAACATCTGGAGCTAACTCCCTGCATACTTCGCACCAATCTGCATAGAACTCCACCACAGTAGGCCTCCCATTTGAAAGGGCCTACACAGGCATCAAATACAACATAAGTGCAAGACATTATCAGCAAAAGCATGATCTGGACGAAAGGAAGCCCTCATATTGTACACATCACATGAAAACTAATTATCACATTGCAAAAACATCTGAACCCACTGATCAGAATGGAGCTGGTTCATCTGATTTGTTGAAAGGAAGATTTCCATTTTTCTACGTATTTGATTCAGTAAGAATTATCCTGTCTATATACAACAATTAGATTCAGCACAAGATGAAACAAGATTTCATCCCACTCATCTTCCTATTTTTTCAGTTTTCAAGCATTGTACTGTCAATTAGCACATCAAATATTTATCCTTTGGATCAAAATCCATATTTAGCATAACCAATACACCAAACACTCCAGAAAGAAATAGGAACATAGAGCGGAAACCTCTTCATAAGGTAAAGCGGAAGCCGAGAGGTCCTTCAAAGAGACACCAAAATCCAGCCTCGACGACACAAAAAGCCCCACAGCAGCAAGCACCGAAGCCGCCGCTATTCGCCTATTCACATCTTTATTAGGGAACTCCGGAAACGCAGAACCAGAGGGCGGAGTAGTGACCGGACCCACCTCAGCGACCTTGTTTTCCTACATTTAATCCCATACAAACTCAACCCAACAACACAGGAACAGAACATGGTGCTCACAAGAAATGTACCGTGGGCGCTGAGGAAGTTTCTGTGGGGCCGGGACTAGGCTTTGTCTGGCAAGCAATAACGTTGAATCTCCGGCGCTTGGTTGCGGCGTGAGGGTAGGGGCTGACGGCGAGAGGGGGAGGCGGACATCGGTGGAGACGGAGTGGGTTTGGAACCACGCGGGCCATTTGGAGAGACATTCTGTGCAATTCAGTCTACACAGGCAGTGGTTTTGGTCTTCTTACCCCTGTATGGTTGATGTCCCCGGCCGTCCAGACTACAGGACAAAATAATTCTGTCTCCGATGACGTTTGGTTGTTGTCTCTAATTTTTCGTACACCGCTTCTCGATAATAAAAACAAAAATTTTTGTTCCTCTAAAAAATGAAGGACAAAAATTTTTGTCTCCGTTTCCGGGACAAAACATATAAGCAACTTTCAAAAATAGCCCTCCTCTGACAAAAGCAAATATTTTATTCTTAATTATATTATTATTATTATTATTATTAATTTTGTATTATTATTATTATTATTATTTATAAATTTTGTATTTATTATTATTATATTTTTATTTTTATTTTTATTATACAAAATTAATTATCATATTATTATTATTATTATTTATTTTTATTTTTATTATACAAAATTAATTATCATATTATTATTATTATTATTATTATCATCATTATCATTATCATTATTAATTTATTATTATTATTATTATTATTATTAGTATTTATTATAAATTTTGTACTTATTATTATTATATTTTTATTTTTATTTTTATT
>JAOSBL010000212.1:6361876-6380266 GCA_027568915.1 Erythroxylum roraimae
GATTCACATACAATGAGCACTTTTAATATCTCATTCATGTATTAAACGCCTCGGACATTTAATGCTCGGAATCAGTACAATCACATTTACAAATTAATTCAATACAACATTTAAAATAAACAATTTATTAAGTGAGACCATCTAGGCTACTCACAGTTTGCTCTAGAAAGCTATTGCCTCAAAGTCCTGGCAACGTCTGAATGTGGTTGCTCAAATCGCTCTTCTAAATCATGCAATACATACACATTTACACTTATCACAACTTTGCACAATTATAAGTATTCATTTATGAACAAATGTGTATATGGATTATGTACAATGCATGCTCAATGATAATCTCGGGTATTTTTCCTTCATTTTCATCTCATGAACATTCATACTTTGAAACTCATATATGTCTAATTTAAACTTAGGATTACACCTCAGTAATATAAACTCATTCCAAATTCATTACTCAATCACATCTTGTGGGGCTTGATTATCGTAAGTTCCTAAATCAATAATTACCAATACTTTTTAATGAATTTAGATGGCCATGAATTTTGGTGGAGAGGAAGAACAATGTGAGCGGAATTTGTGGTTCAAATTTCAAGTCAATCGGAGGTCCGGAGAAGAAGTTATAGTTAAAAGAGTGAAGGATGTTTAAAACTGTAAAAAATGATTGCACTCTCACTGTCATGACATGATCGTGCACTGCCTAATTTCTCCTCTCGGTCACAATCGTGCTTGTGCACGATCATACAATTCTCACATAATCTTTTCTGTCACGATCGTGCAAGTCCATTGAGGGTTCCTCTCTGTCAAGATCGTGCAGCTCCTCTGAGGCTCCTTCTCTGTCATGATCATGACATACGTTCTTCTTTAGATTTTTATGAAACTGTAGATTTTTCATCTCTTTTACTAAATCACGATTTCTAACTTATGTCCTCTTTATTCCTACTTCCATTTCAGCTCAACTCAATCATAAACAAGGTCATCTTTGATTAATCATAAACATAAAAAATCGAACATCTCTAACACACATTCCTCATATTTTCTGCATTTCTTCATCTTCATCGACATCTTCATTTTATCTTTAACTTATCATTTTAATTCTTCCCCTATCACAACATCACATTACTCCTTTTTCCTTACCTCTAAACTCATTTTATTTCATCTCTAAAATACCCAAAGAGATTCACGTAATAACAGCGAAAACATAGCATATGCATATCATCTTTCCGTGAATTTTCTGCACTCTTTTTATACACATTTTCAATGATCTTTCTATCTCAAACTCATCTTTACAACAACTCATGAAATATTAATCATCATAAACACACAAACAAGACACCAATATTCTCATTCTTCATCCACGATGCACATGTATAATGACCACTATTCTCATGATCATATAACATCAGTTAATCACCATATTTGTTTTATATTCATACTACTCATAAGAATTAACATGTTACTTGCTAAAACTCCAAGTTCTTTAAAAACACCAAAAAGCCCTAACTTCTCATGCAACCCACGTACATCATCATAGAGGTTGGGGGGTTAAGGTTTCTTGTGGAAAATGAAGTAGACAACAAGGTGAGAGTAGCAAGTGAAAGAAAAGAGAGCTAGGTTCAACGTTGATGAAACTTGATAAGAAAATTCGTGAAGAAGATGAAGAAGGAAGCCACGAAGAAGAAGAAGAAGTAAGCAAGATTTAGATAATTAAATTGTCTTTCAAGTATAATCGTGGGAATAAAGACTAGGCTTGGCAAGTGACACTTGTCACTTGCCACTTGTCACATGTCTAATTTTTATGAGTTTAAACTAGGTTCTCTTATTAAACTAGTCCAATCAACTCCAATTTCTGCTTCAATTGTCTCTCAATTTTTAATGACATATGTCATTAAATCCCAATGTCATTTATCAAAATTTTTTATTACCATTTGACTCTTATTTCTACTACCATTTATCAATTGTCTTGCTACCTGACATTTTTCTTAGTCTAAAAATACCCAAAATTTCTTAAATTTTACCAAAAATTCTAAATAAATAATATACTCTCCAAAACAATTTTCAATACATATAATCCACAATTTTCAATAAAATCACATTTATAAATCAATATACCCGAAAAAGGTCAATGAATGCATGCACAATCATTTTAGTATGTGCAATGAGTAATAATCACATGTGTGTGTATGCTATATTATGCATGAGTATAAATGCACTTTCTAACTCCTCAATAAACTCTCATGTACACTATTCTAAGGTTCTAACCCGTAATATGGGATAACAGGATATTACATGAATGCTTGATTTCAATTTAAGTGTTTTATCTGGAATAAACGTTTGAGTGAGTACTGAACATTTGGTTATAGATAAATAAAAGATGTTATATAGATATGAGATGCCTTTCCATATATATAATTACCTCGATTACTTTACAAGAATGAAGATGAGACAAGTTTTACGTGCTTTATCTAAGTGATAATGAGACACTAACGTAGATATGGAGTTTATTAAAAAGTAAAGAGTTTACTAATATTGACATAACCTAAGAAAATGATGTGTTCATCTAACATGTCTTAACATTCTACATAAGAGTTTTGAAAGTTGAATTGAATAAATAAAGAAGTAAACTCAAGAATTAGAAATATCTTAACTATTATCTATGATATTATAAACATATGCTATGAGAAAAAGGTTAATATTGCAACACATAAATCATACCATATATGCATAATTGACTAAAAAGAATAATATAAATCATATTTTGAACTTATATTATGTGAGGATCCTTGAGATAAATTTAACTTCAAATTTAAAATATGTTTTTTTACTTGGGTTGAGAATATTGTTAGAAAATCATGAATGATGGGACATTAGAAAAGCAAATTAATTTGAATGAAATGATTGAGAAATGTGGAAGATCAATATAAATTTAAAATGAGATCGAGATATATTTAAAAGACTCCAATTTTTATGTAGAAAGCAATATAAATACAAATTATTTATATAATTATAATGAGATAATAATTGATGTGACGAAAGATTTAGAATAGACTTATTGTGTTTGTTTTATATTTGTTTTCTAATTAAATATTACAGACTCCTAACAGATACATAATGTTAGAACTCTTAAAGTATGTAGGTCGAACGGATTATTAGTTAAGTATAAAAATTAGAAAATGTAAATCCCGTTGATAGTATGATATACGAGCTGGAAATGTTGGAATAATAAAAGACACCCATGTTAGTTCTACGTATTTATATTCAATTTTAGTATATTTTATAATAATTCAACTTATTCCATTAACCTTTCAATAATCTTATGTGTATAAAAAATAACAGTTACTTAAGTAAAACGTATTTTATTAGATATAGATGATATAACTATTAACATCTTTCATAGTGCATGGAGAGAAACACAAAGGATGAATTCTTGAATAAAGATTTCTAAAGAAAAAAAAAGTTAAATTCAAAAACTTTTAATATGTGTTCATCATGTAAGTGTTTCTTTGTAAACACTTATATCATCAATAATATATACAGAAGCTAACCCTATTCCCATATCATAAAAGCTTATAAAAATATTTAAGCAATAAAATATATTTTGTTCCGGCCCGACCCACAGGCTAGGTGATCTGTGGCTCGATAGGCTGGCGCTGGCCAGCTCGACCCAATGTTTTATATATATATATATATATATTAAAAGTTAAGAAAAATGACGCCATTTTTTATATTTCGATCGAACCACGGGCCTGGTCGAGCTAAAAAGATATCTATGTGTATCTTTTTAATCTAAATTTTTATTAAAAAATATAATTTACGTTCTAATTGAGTATTTCTTCTTGTAATTCAATAGTCAAATTAGTAGTTCCAGTCGGGTCAAACAATTTTGGCTTATGGTTCGGTCAATTCGGGTTAAAATCGGACTGGGCCAAAATTGACATAATTTTAATTGGAGCTAATAATTTTAATATTTTGTAATTAATTATACAAAAGACTTGTTGGGTCGTTATTATGGGAATTAAATCTTGATATCACTATTTTGTTATTCTCACTAAAGTATAAATTTGGGTCAATGGTAACAAAATAAGAAAAGACATGGCATTGCATTGTTTAACATCAAATTGGTTTACTATTACTATTTCTAGCACAAAAGGAAAGAGAAAACTTAAATCCCGTTGTTTTACGGGGTCTACACTTCTAAGACAACCAGGAGTCAGTCTTTTCCCCGCTCGGCGTGTCAAATGTTGGAGCTACGATCTAAGGGACAGGTTCAGCAAAGGCCGCGTGTACATGTAAAACGGTTTAATTCCGAACTCGAAACTTTCAACTTCCAAGACCCACTTTCTTCGTTCTTTTACATTCCCATTCGTAATCTTTGAGGCCCACGAAACCCAACTGTATCCAGTTTTCACCGACCTGTCATTTTCTTCCAATACCCATTCCCGAAAAGACTCGTCACTTACTGTCTCTTCTGCTCTCGATTCTAATAGTTCACGTAGTTGGTTTTGTGCTGTGACTGATGATTTGTTAACGATATGGGGAAGGCGGAGTACTTGAAAATGGCTACCGATAACTCAGCGCCGGATGGCCTGATCGAGTCTGATATCAATGAGCTCAAGGCTGCTGCTAAGAAACTTATGATTCATGCCACCAAGGTCGGTGGTCTTGGATTTGGGACCTCCTTTCTCAAATGGGTCGCTTCCTTGGCTGCTATGTGAGTGTAAACTGACTTAGCTTGAGATCTCGTTTCAACTGATACGTTTTTTATGAGATCCCGTCGCTTTTCATGATTTATTTTCACGGGATTTTGTTGGCTTGATGTGGCGTTTAAGTACACTGAGGGAATTCAGTGTTACGCATTTGACCACTTTTCTACTTCTTCCCATCTTCTTTCATTGGTTAAAGGTGAAATCTTTGCCTTGTGAAACTTGATAATGGCTTCGTCAGGGGCAGGGGAAGTCAAGAAAGTTCGGATTACTCGTATCAGTTAAATAAACAGCTCTTTTAGTGAAACGAATGTTTAAAAAGTTTCGAACTTTAGCGATATTACAAGATATGATAGCTCATGTTTGCAACTATTGTAGACAACAAAGATCCAATTTTGGTTCAATCTCTGATTATTCTCTCGAATACGAGGCAATGAAATGAAGGAAATGATGTAAAACAGTTGAACCCGTGATACAGCCTGAAGCTTGCCCCAAGAATCTGAATGTTAGGATAGCAGAAGCATTTATAACCAGTTCACCTATCCCCTGCAGTGTTAGTTTCATTATATGCTGTAGAGTTATGAGACGCTTTCAAATTGGTGACTGTGTTTACATGTTGCAGCTATTTGTTGATATTGGACCGGACAAACTGGAGAACCAATATGTTGACTTCACTTCTGATCCCATACATATTCTTCAGTCTTCCTTCAGTGGTGTTTCACTTCTTAAGGTGATGACTCGCATTGTTGATTGATTTCCGGTTTCTTATTGCTGAACTTTGTTCTTGAAATGCGAATATAAAATTATGCAGAGGGGAGGTTGGAAAATGGATTGCTTTCATTGCTGTGGTGCTTAGGCTTTTCTTTCCAAGACATTTCCCAGGTATGTCTATTGTTGATCTTGTTTTATATTCTTACTTTCAAATGCTGAACCTTCGTTGCATTAAATTTAATACTTACTTTCATAATATTTTACTGTTGACAATCTATTTTGTCGGAGAATCATTTGGTACGAAGATTCATACTGATGTGAGGAGCTTATTGTTTTTCAATGGAGAACCAAAATCAACATCAAATTCATACTATTTACTTGCTTACCGGATGTGTACTTCCAGATGAAGAAAGACTTATGTGTGGCTTTGAGAAAAATCTATTTTCCCTAGGGGCATGAGAACTAGATATGCAACACCACCAACACAATCAGCGATGTGTTTGCTTGTGTAGCTGCAGCTATCTATGATTCTGATGTATTAACGGTTGTCCTCTGTTTCATTTTAACTGCTTTTATGTGCTGGTCATTTGTGTATTCAGACTGGTTGGAGATGCCTGGATCATTGATCCTTCTTCTGGTTGTGGCACCGAATTTCTTTGCACATACCCTGAAAGAAAGCTGGATTGGTGTTTTTATATGTCTCCTGATTGCTTGTTACCTACTTCAAGAGCACATCCGAGCATCTGGTGGATTCAGGAATTCCTTTACACAAAGCCACGGAATATCAAATACCATTGGCATTATCCTTCTGATAGTCTATCCTATATGGGCTCTGGTGCTTCACTTCATCTAGAAATTGCAGTAAACTGTTTGTCTCACAACCTATGCATTAGTTTGCAGAGTTATTTTTGCATTCAAGTTCAATAATCCTAATAAAGGCACTAGAATTAGTTTTTTATCTATCAAAGGAAAATAAAAGGAGCACAAGAAAATATGCAGACATTTTTGTGATAAAGGTATCAGAAGCCAGAAATAAGTAGTGCCTTTTCTATCAAGACTACATAAGATTTTTTGGGTGACTTAATGATATATAGTGTTTGGCAAATAGCTTATCAGCTGTTTTTGAGCTTATTGACTAAAAGTTAACTTTTTGACCATCTTAAAAAACTATTGATGTGTTTAGTGAATGACTTATTGGTTAGCTTATTTAACTCTAATAAGCTGATTTCTAAAAGCTTCATAAGAGGAGCTTTTGGAGTTAGCTGTTTGCTTAATGACAGTATTGCCCTCCACTTTACTCTCTACTTTTGCTGTGTGTTTTCAAAGTTGGCTTTTTTTTATCGTACAATTATGTCGTGAAGTTTGAAAGAATATAATAAAGGGGTTAATTAAACTTTTTAATCTTTATTAAATTTTATAATATTAGTTTACATTTAAAAATACCATAATATTAAGTTTTTAAACATAAAGAGTCACATCAAATTAATATTTTTAGTATATAATTACTTTGTGTCATACTATAATTATAGATATTTTTAATTTATTAAATAATAAAATTTAAAAATATTATATGAAAAATACTAATATGATGTAGTTCGTTGTCTTATTCATATTAATAGAGAATTTAACGTTGGATTATTATTATTATGTTTTTTATTAAAGTTATAAACTTAATTTTTGTAAAATTAAACATTTAAATTTAAATTCTTTTAAGAATATACAACGAAATACTAAAAAATATAATATTTATGTTCTTATATATTTTTTTTAAATCATGCCCTCATAAGTGATCTTATCCATCAACAGCTAATATTAAATAGCTAATCTTACCAAACATCTTTAATAAACAGCTGATGTTATCCGCTAGTCAAATCAACTGATAGAATCGGCTAACAGTTAATACAATCCACTGTTTACCAAACAGGGTCATTGTACGTGGGTTTATCGAAAACAATCTTTTTATTATATAAGAGCAAAATTGTGTATTTCCAGAATTTTCCAAATCTAGCTCCTTAGTAGACTCCCACTAAATATTGATGTTTCGTACTACATAAGATTTTATCCTTTATCCGTATGCAATTTAGGTACTTTAAGACAGTTTGAGGTAAGCACCGTTTGAAACGATTATGCAGAAATTGCTTTCTCAAGTATCCTCCAATGGCAGAAGCTTTAACACATGGCAGCTTTTCCACTGCTCTGAAAAGAGCAAATTTTGACTGTTTTCCACACACGACCTACACAAAAACCCTTGGATTCCTATCCTCATCAAGACCCAACATCAGAATTGGTGAAGGATGACTATAAAAGTTCCGCTTTGAAAAGTTGGCGGAGACCAATGCAAAACCCATCTCTTGCCTGCCCACGCCCTGTTAAAAATGGAACAGTGAGCTTTTTCTGTTCATCGGTCACTGTAAAAGGTATTAAAAGAGAAAATGGAAAATGGAAAAGAAAAATGCTTGCTTTGACAATAATTATTCAATCAAAAGCAACATAAGATGGATGGTCTGCCAAGTAATTGATGGTATAACTGTAAATTTAACTTCCCATAAATAGTCAAACAAAAACCCTAATCCTACCACTCTCTAGCCTATATAAGAAGAAAGAAACCATCTTTCCAGCTTCAGAGCCTTTTAGTAACTCACTGTAGGCTCATCACTATGCTTGAGTTCGAGGAATGAAAGGTTTTTATGTTGAAAAGTTTCTGGGTTTTCGTAAAATTCCGTTCTTCAATTCATATATTTCTTCATTTCTCTAACAACGTTTGCGTTTTATTTTTTATTTTGCTTGTCGCAATTACAATCTTTGATTTGGGGATTTCCAGACTGGGATATTTTGATCCCTTGAAATTGAGAAGACAGATTGAGGCATTTGTCCGAGAGAAATCCCCTCTCCCTCTTGTCAGTTCTAAAACAAAGAATTGTCTTTTCGTCTTGGATTGATGAAAGTTTTGAAGATGAAATGTGGGGATGGTGAGGATTAAGCATATTGGTTTCTTATCCATCACATGATGATTAACAACCTCCTACTCATTCTGAATCCTCGCCAAGGTCTTAATGTCATTTTTGTTTAAGTTGGTCATGTTTCTGGTCTGTTTTACTTACTCTCATTGTTCTTGGAAAACTTGTTCCATGGATGTACTTGAAGTGACTGTTGGTTTACTTTTTGGAATCCTGGATTTGTGGTTTTGGATTTCGGTATTTTTAATATTAGTTTCAGATGTTTGAGGGTTTTTGAAGAGAGAATGAGTGGGGATGATAGCAGCAATGATGAGAAAACAATCTTAACTCTTACCTGTTAAGGATTGAGGAGTATCCATGATTGTGTTTCAAGCACTTTTGAGCTGCTCACTCAATGTATCTCTCTTTTTTTTTTCTTTTTATGTTTCTGGTTTATTAGGGAATGGATTTTGTACTATTGGATAATTCAGGCCGCATGTTGAACAGGACATATCTTCTAATATGAACTAAGGAACAAAGAAAATCCTACCTTCCAATATGGACCATATGATTGTGAGGAAAGAAATGAGGAAGGCCTTTTTTTAATAGAATAATAATAAACTCATCATTATGGATTACCAAACACATTATCCTAGAGATGAGTCGGTAATCTTAAATATTAAAATTTTAAACAAATAAAAAAACCAAGAAGGTTTGGTGTCGGCCAACTAGCTCAGGTTGTTAGAGCGTCGTGTTAATGACGCAAAGGTCGGAGGATCGAGATTTGTATGGGCCATTTCAATTTTGATTATCCATTTGATAATTTTCTTTTTTAACTTGCCGAAGTAAGAACATCATCCATTCTGACCGCCAGTACCTTTATCCCACACAGTAAACTTGCCACGTGGCAATGTCCAAAACCAGTGGCATTACCCTCAATCATCCAATGAGAAAGATAGCCTTATCCTATCCCTTATCTTACTCACTCCTAAGCCACCAACTTGCTCACACTCTTCCCTAACAAAACAGCATTTTGTTGTTCTCACATCACTTATCTTTAGCTATTATTCCTTCTGGACTGACAAAAACCAGAGGTCCAAAGACAGGTTGTTGGTGTAGGCAATCATGGCAGCCTCATTGCAAGCAGCAGCTACCTTCATGCAACCCACCAAGGTTGGTGTTCCTGCTAGGTCTTCCCTTCAGCTCTGGTCTTCTCAGTCTGTTTCTAAGGCTTTTGGCTTGGAGCCTGCTAGTGCTAGGATCACTTGCTCTTTGCAATCTGACCTCAAGGACTTGGCTCAGAAGTGCGCGGATGTTACTAAGATCGCTGGTTTTGCCCTCGCTACTTCGGCTCTTGTTGTCTCGGTATGTTCCTTCAATATTTAAATCCTTTCTTGTCAGTATTTTGATTTAGGAACATGACATGATCTAATTATGTGATTTCTTATGTTTGAAAGTGGCAACAACTAGCCAGGAGATTCTGCCAACAATCTTCCAATTCTGAACTGATTCAGTGATTCACAGTTCCTAGGGTCCTGATAATTTATAGTGCATGCCCTTGATAGATTATGGCATTGTAACATTTGCTGTTTCAGGAGCCAAAATTTTCATTAAAGTTACAAACCTGTTCTGCTTGTGATAGACTTCATAATTAGATAGTTTAGAATTATATTTATAAGATGTCTTCAATCAAAAAGAGTATCCTGATGATTAGAACTTAGTTCTAGTGTTTGGAGATTAGCATGGTAACCCTACTTTATAAATTTCAGGGAGCTAGCGCTGAAGGAGTCCCAAAGAGGCTAACCTATGACGAAATTCAGAGCAAGACATACATGGAAGTTAAGGGAACTGGAACTGCTAACCAGTGCCCGACCATCGATGGTGGAGTCGAATCATTTGCCTTCAAACCTGGAAAATACACTGCAAAGAAATTGTGCCTGGAGCCAACTTCCTTTACTGTCAAGGCTGAGGGTGTTAACAAAAACGCCCCACCTGAATTCCAAAACACCAGGCTCATGACTCGCTTGACCTATACCCTTGATGAAATCGAAGGACCATTCGAAGTTTCTCCTGATGGCACAATCACGTTCGAAGAGAAAGATGGGATTGATTATGCTGCTGTTACCGTTCAGCTACCAGGTGGCGAGCGCGTGCCCTTCCTCTTCACCATTAAACAGCTAGTGGCAACAGGCAAACCAGAGAGCTTTGGAGGACAGTATCTTGTACCATCCTACCGTGGATCATCATTCTTGGACCCAAAGGGAAGAGGTGGCTCAAGCGGTTACGACAATGCAGTGGCATTGCCTGCTGGAGGCAGAGGTGATGAGGAGGAGCTTACCAAGGAGAACATCAAGAATTCCGCATCATCAACTGGGAAAATCACCCTTAGTGTCACCAAGAGCAAACCTGAGACTGGAGAGGTGATCGGAGTGTTTGAGAGCCTTCAACCCTCTGATACTGATTTGGGTGCAAAGGCTCCAAAGGATGTCAAGATCCAGGGCATCTGGTATGCTCAGCTTGATTCATAGGTCTCTTAATTGTTGTATCAATCGTGTACGTATTCTTGGCTCAGATTTTGCTATATGTTGAATATGGAAAGACTTTTCTGTGACCCAATCGATGAGACAGAGAGACTGTTATCCTCTGTGTAAATTATGGTACTTCTTCTGGTTATAATTCTTGCAAAACTATGAGGTCTAAATCCGTTACTATGGCGTGGTCAAAAGCTTAGACAAAGAACATCGACATTAAGACCCCTGAACATAATCTGCAAACGAAAGTGGCGATCCAGCTTGTACTTCAACAGGTTTGATCGCCAATTCACAGAACATTTCTGTGGCTTGTTCAACGTACCATGTTTCTGATGAATAAGTTCATTGTGACCAGGCCAGTGGCACCCACCATTTGCTGAAGTTCTAAATTGCGGAGCACAGACTACAATTGCATGCGAGATATTGTGGAATAGCTGAGTTCGTTATTATAATTTGCTGATCAGTTATCAGTGATTGAGATCGAGTTCTTTAGTCATGATACTTGATGAGAGAGCTCCAAACTTTAGGCCTGATGATTAACCGGTCCGCCTATGTAATTAAACATCTCAACACAAGCTCCGTAGTTAAGAAATATAATTCAGACAAAACAAAGGAACACAAGACTCCAGATTCTGACTATGTCTAAACAGCTGATCGTTTAAGTACACTATTCCAGATTTTGACTATGTCTAAACAGCTGAGCGTTTAAGTAGACCATCTCATAGGAATTAGATGAACAGAGTGTAAAAAGTTGACTGATGTCAATTGAAGTTAATTCAAGAAGATGAGAACTATATGTAAGCTTCTTGCCAATCCAACTTCGATAGAATGCGGCAATCCAGGATTCAAAGAGATTTAGCCACACTCATTCGTTTCTTGTTTCATTGGGAATTGGCCTGTCAAAATCATAAACGTGAACCAGGAATAGGATGTCACTTGCTATTTGCATTTAAAAAATGGTTGCAATCCAACTTTTCCACCATTGATTTCTGTGAAGGAAACAAGAATACAGGAACAATTCACCTACTATACTTTCCTATTGTTGTTCAGGAAAATGTCATTATCAGAACGGTCATTAGGAAATGAATCAATTATAGTCTTTTTTTTTAAGAAAAGTTTTATACACCAATCAGCGATTAAGAAAAAATTCTTCACGGTATTTTAAATTATTTAATAACATAATTTTTTTTAATCATAGTCATTATTAATGTAAAACAAAAAAAAGTTACATTAAACAGAAATACATCGAAGACTCTGAACAGACGCACATCAGTTCCAAACCCAGCATCTCTGACCCGAAACCTGCCACATGGCTGATAGGCACCTCTCCATTCCACGTATATCCAGTTCCAGGAACCGGAAAAGAAACCAAAACCCATGATCCAAAATCGAAAAAGAACTTTCTTTTACATGAGTTTGTTGGCGTTACCATTACGTTCGTTTCGCTTTTGCTGTCTCCCACAATTCCCTCCTAATTTTCACCATTACGTTCATCAACATAGCAAAAAGCATTAAGTGGGGGGTGTCTTGTTTCTTTGTCTCATCCTTTTGCTGATCTCCGTTCGTTTAGTTTTGATCCAAGTGGGGTTTTTGATAAGATATGAGTGATATGAGGTTTTGGACATGAAGAGGTTCTTGAGTTATGGAAGAAGAGGTCCCTGGTGCAATGGGGACAAGTGCCAGTTTAGCTCTCCGGTTGGGTCAGACGATTTTCTCAACGGCTTCTCTTCTCTTTATGTGTTTGGGTGTCAACTTCTATACTTATAATGCTTACTGGTATAATCCTGATATATTCTTCTTGTGTTATGATGTTTGATTGACTATCATAGATCCTTTTGTTTCTGTTATGGCACCGAAAACTTTATGCAGAATTGGAGATCCTTTTCTGGTTTTTGTGATTACAAGTCCATGCCTTTGTGCGTTTGGTCTCTGTATTTCAGCTATTGTTTTTATTATTTACCTGTTAAGTGGAAGGAAATAGGATCAAGATGATGAGGTTGAATTGGGACACTGATGATGAGAAACATGAGGAAGTCTTGTTTATGAAGAAGAATGAATTCAAATCATGCTGTTGGGTCTTTGGGAAAGGAAAAATTAGCCTACCCATTCTTGTTTGAACAACGAAAAATGACTGATGCATTTACTTTGATGCTGATTGGTTGAAGTCGCATTGATGCTGATTGGTTGAAGTCCCTTTTGATCACTGATAAATTGGTTTACAGGCAAGGAAGCTGATACGATTCTCATGAGTCGTGAGAATGTTTAGGACAGTGGTCTGAGATGAATACATTTTCTGGTGAATTTAGCAATTGCAGCTTTCTTCTTGAAGTGCTTATAATTCTTTATGATTCTATGCAGCTTCTTGGTAACAGTCATGGCCTTGGTTATTCCTTGGAGTGTGAGTTTGGTGCTTGTAGACGCTTATTGTGTGTTTTTTAAATGTTTACCACATCAACCTAGAATCTTGTTGGTTATCATCATTGGAGATTGGGTATGAACTTCTAAACTTGATTATATATTTACTTTTTTGAAGGGGAAAGTAATTTCTAAGAAGTTGCAAATTCTGTGTCATGACAGGTTCTGTCATTTCTATCATTAGCAGCAGCTTCTTCAACAGCTAGCGTTACTGATCTCCTGGTTGATGTCGGTTCTTCATTTTGCCCCGCAAAGTTATGCGGTAGATATCAGTTATCTGCAGCAATGGCCTTCTTGTCTTGGTTTCTGACATTTGCTTCGGCTCTCTTCAATCTCTGGCATTTACCTTCATTATAACATTTTCCATTTCATTTCTCCTGCACAGAAATCAGATGGCCACTCTCGTATAGTGTACAGCTATAGTGTTGCGTAAGCACAACCCAATCCCCAGTCACAAAAATAACTTGTAGCCTTGAACTCTTCTCAAATGGAAGGAAAAAGAAAGTGGTTATTCAGACCACTGTTTGTTGTTTACCTGCCGACACTTTTGACCAATGACACGCCGTTCCCTTCATTCCCAAGTTTTATGAATTAATTAACAAATTGTTTTGGTTCACATGCATCACGTGCCTGCGAGCCCATACTTTTTACTTTTTTTTTTTGTCACGAGATATTTTAGGAGGGTTCTAATTATAAGAAGGCACCTTTAAGATATTCATATTCAGACTAATTTTTGTTTGAGCTGGATAGATTCTTTGTGAGAGGTAAAGCTTTAACCTCAAATTTTAAATAGCTGCATATATAAGAATGGTGCAAACCTACAATTTCACTTAAGTAAAAAAAAACTCCTTATTAATTCACCTACGCTTTGGAGTTACTTTTTACCTATTTGGCAAGTAAATAACGAATTTAGTCTTAAGGTGCACGATCAGCTATCAATAGTCCATGGCCTCCGGAGCCCTTACGACCACAATTTTTAGCGGGACGATCATTTAAGGGCGATACCATACGCTTGAATAGACACGACTAATACCAATCACGGATCGACACAGATGCCTAACTGCCATGTTAGGCCCTTTGAAGAATTTGACTGTTGCTTCACACCTCAACCACACTCTTTACTTTGTTCACCCGTTCAAGTCACAGACCCACCAGACTCTTCATTGTCTCCTGGGAACATGTTCTTCAATGAAAGAGCTGAAGCAAATACATGCTCAGATTGTAATTAATGGCCTCAACGCTGAGATTCTAACACTCGGCAAGTTGATCTCTTTCTGTGCTGTCGATGATGAGGGGAATCTCAATTACGCGCGTCTGGTGTTTGATCAGATGGCTGCACGAAATAAGTTCATGTACAATAGCCTAATAAGGGGTTACTCTAATAGTAATAACCCGGTGGAATGTATACTAATGTATCGTAGGATGATTGGTTGTGGGCTTTCTCCTAATGAATTTACTCTCCCCTTTGTGTTTAAAGCTTGTGTTTGCAAATCTGACTATTTGATCTCTGTTGCTGTTCACGCTCAGGCTGTAAAACTGGGAATTGGGTCTCAAGTTTGTGTGCAAAATGGGTTGATAAATGCGTACGTTGCTTGTGGGTTTCTTGATTGTGCCCGGGAAGTGTTTGATTATATGTGTGAAAGGACTTTGGTTTCTTGGAATTTGATGATTGGTGGGTATTCCAAAGAGTGTTTTATTGAAGAAGCGTTTTTGTTGTTTAGAGAAATGAGAGAAGTTGGAGTGGAAGCGGATGAGTTTACTTTAGTTAATTTGCTTTCGGTTTGTTCACAAACCTGTGATTTTGATTTTGGTAGGTTTGTACATTTGTATATTGAGATTACGGGGATTGAAATCGATTTGATTGTAAGAAATGCTCTTCTAGATATGTATTCAAAATGTGGGAAATTGGAATCAGCTCAAAGAGTATTTGACCAGATGCCATACAAAAATGTGGTCTCGTGGACGTCCATGGTTATTGCCCATGCTAGGCACGGGCTTCTTGAATTTGCCAGGGAAACTTTCAACAGGATGCCGGTGAAGAATGTGGTTTCTTGGAACTCATTAATTTCATGTTATGTCCAAAAAGGTGAATATAAGGAGGCCCTGGATTTGTTTCATGAGATGCACAATTCTAGAGTGGTGCCTGATGAGGCTACCATACTCTGTGTTCTTTCAGCTTGTAGTCAAATTGGGGATCTGGACATAGGAAAGAAAATCCACAATTATTTGGATTATAATGACATTGCGCGTACTGTTTGTCTGTGTAATTCCCTGATAGACATGTATGCAAAATGTGGAGCTATTGGCAATGCAATGGATGTCTTCGAGGAGATGCCAAATAAGAGCTTAGTGTCATGGAATGTGATGATAGGGGCTCTTGCATTGCATGGCTCCGGTGAAGAAGCAATTAAGCTCTTTGGAAAGATGCAAGCTGAAGGCCTTTGGCCTGACAAAATCACCTTCACGAGGTTGCTTTCTGCTTGTAGTCATGGTGGCCTTATAGACATGGGCAGATATTACTTCAACATAATGAGCTCCACTTACTCGATTTCACCCGAAATTCAGCATTATGCATGCATGGTTGACCTTCTCGGACGACAAGGTTTGCTAGAAGAAGCAATTAAGCTAATAGGAGACATGCCAATGAGGCCTGATGTAGTGATTTGGGGTGCTTTGCTTGGTGCTTGCAGAATCCATGGCAATGTTGAGATAGGAAAGCAAATCTTGAAACAGCTGTTGGCATTGGAGCCTAATAGTGCAGGCCTGTATGTGCTCCTCTCAAATTTGTTTTCTGAAACTCAACGTTGGGGGGATGTTATGAATCTCCGGAAGCTAATGAAGGACCACAGGATCTTCAAGTCACAAGCTATTAGCTTCATTGGAATCAATGGTCGTGTTTCCGAGTTCATGGTCGATGACAAACAGCATGAAGTCTCAGCTGGTATATACATCATACTTGATCAACTAACAGATCACTTGAGGTCCACAGGATATTTATGCAGCCTATCAAAGTCCTTCTTGGACCTAGAAGACTTGTAGTGCCATGTATATTATTGGGAAATTGTTTGGGTTTTAAATTACATTAACATAATCTCTTTTAAATAAAAATTTACTAGCAGTTACTAAAGGCCACCAACTCCTAGCGCATCTAGTCTATCCTTGAACGAAATCGTTCCCAACTTAATTACTATTGTCATATTCATCCATAGCTATAACTCTCTGACTTGAAGAGAAATTTCAGTTCTAGTAAAAGAGTATATGTTAAATTGCATTTATCATGAATCCTAACACACTTGGACTCATCGATTCTTTTTAATTTTATTTTTAAAACTTCTTCAAAATATACCAACTTATTTAGTATAATAAAATAATTGTCTAAATTAATTTTACTATTTTTATCACTAAAATAAAACATATGATTAAAAATAATTTTAACAGATAATAAATTATATATTAATTAAATATGTTTTGTACTGAATTAATTTTTAAGTTATTTGTAATTGAAAGTAGTAGTTTTGTTTTACTAGACATAGTTTTTAGAAAAATTAACCAAAGTCTGTGTTAAACACAGATTTGTAAAAGAAACCAACATAAAAGCATTGGGTTAGTAGCGTGACTTGAAGAGGAGATATGGAACGAAGTCCATCGAACGCGCATGATATGGAAGAAGAACTGCCATCGTCGTCGAGTCCTCCAAGATGTCCATCGAACGCGCATGATATGGAAGAAGAACTGCCATCGTCGTCGAGTCCTCCAAGATGGTTAAAGAGGTTGTTAGCTGCACCCTTTTACGCACCATGTCAATACCACGAGGGAAAGACGTACAACTTGTTCTGCATGCATTGCAGTGGAGAAGATTCAATCTTTTGTGAACGTTGTAGGGCCAAGAATAATAAGGACCACAATCAAGATCACAACACTATTCAAGTAAGACAATGCATGAGTATGAGCATGACCATTCATGCATGAACTAAGGCTTTTATCTCTCATTAAGTACTTACGTGTTGCTGTTTTCTTTGTCAGGTTTATAAAGCTTCTGGATATCCTGCGATTAGAATGAAAGATATAAAGTTCGCTGATACTTCACCTAGGCAAAATTGCTCGATTGATGTATCCGACATTCAACCTTATAGAATCAATGCTTTTTGGATTTATTTCATCAACAAGAGACCGCAAAAGGGTAACGGAAACGTAAATCATAATCGTTCAAACAAGTGTTTGACCTGTAAACGTGAACTGCAACCCAAGTCATCTTCATATGCCTACACTTTTTGCTCCCTAGAATGCAAGTTTGTAAGTAGCATGATATGTGTATATAATTGGGTTTTTCCTATTGGTTATTTGCTTGCTTTACTCACAATGTCTTTTATATGTTTTTACGTGTAAACAGATGAAGGAGTTTGGGGAAGATGGATCCGAGAGAGACGAGGAATCCATTGCAAACATTAGAGGTAGAGGGGAACTTGGTGTGATGAAAAACCATACCAAACCTCTTGTTCCTGCCAGAAAACATAGAAGAAAAGGAATTCCCAGAAGAGCTCCTTTCTTTTAGTCTTTAATAGGGTTTTAAAAGTTGCGGTCTGCAATTTTCTGACCGTTACCAAAGCCAAGTGCAATTTGTCGGTGACCCAATTTTGCATTCGGTAGATGTTATATCATTGCAATTGATTGTATGAGCTCCTCCCTAGAAGAGGTTAATTTCTTTATATGTATTTATATGCAGGGCGTTTCTATCGTTTTATAGGCCCTGAGCGAAATTAAAAAAAGGACCCCAATAAATCGACAATATATTTAATTTTACATGTTTGAAACTGGAAGAAATATGTAGGTACAATCAAACTCCAACAGCTTCACAATATATCACAAAGATATATAAATGGTATTATATTTGTGATAGAGGGAAAAAAATAGCTAGCAAAATTTAATATCTAATATTAAAAATAAAAAACAAAGAGAAAAATATATTAAAAATCAGAAACTTTATCTTTAAATTATACTCAGAACTCAGAAGACAGAATCATAAAATTTTTTGCTGCTAATTTTTGAGTTGGAGTACTTTAAATACATATATTGATGAAAATAAAGAAATTAGAAGGT
>JAOSBL010000212.1:6384257-6398015 GCA_027568915.1 Erythroxylum roraimae
TCTTTGACACACTTCTACAACTATGTATCATCTGCAAACTTGAACTGTAACCTTAAATGAACTTTCGATCATCTGAACACATAGCTAACTTTAAATCCCTGTCTCCAACAACTTACAGCCTGGCAATGGCAAGTCCTGCCCTCACTGATCAAGAAAGACATTACATTTCCTCCTCCTTACAAAAGATGACAAAATCTGACGTCACAATCAGGTACATATTACGAGGCAAACTCCATTTGCCCTATAAATTCCATCTCCCCAAACTCTCTCCAACCCCAGAAGGGTTTCCCACATTTTTAACCGTGAGTGTGGAATAACTGATAGCTTCTTTCGATTTGGATCAAGAATAACTTACCTATAACCCCATTCCCCAGATGGGTATTTGCAGTTCTTGTGAATCTACTCACGTAGCAACAGCGAAGCTGATTCTACAAGACGGCAGGTTACAAGAATTCTCGTACCCTATTAAGGCTTCTTATGTGTTGCAAAAGAACCCCGCGTACTTTATCTGCAACGCAGACGAGATGGAATTCGACGACGTCGTCTCCGCCATTAACGACGACGACGAGCTCCAACCCGGTCAGCTCTATTTTGCCCTACCGTTGAGCAGATTGAAGCATCCTCTACAAGCTGAGGAAATGGCTGCATTGGCCGTGAAAGCAAACTCTGCGTTAATGAAAGGTTGCGGTGCTGGTGGTGATAAACGTGGGTCTCGCCGGAATTCCATGTCGCAGTTGGTGTTTTCCGACGAGAAGAGTAGGAAGTCACGAGGGAGAGTTACGTCCATCGACGCTGGCAGTTTGGGTAATAATGGTGGAGGCTCGCGGAGAGGTGGTGGGGGTAGGAGAAACTTTACGGCAATGTTGAGTACAATCCCTGAACAGTAGGGGCAGTTTGGGAAATGAAAACAAGATATAGCGATGACAATACTTTGCTTATCACCCCTTTAAGGGTTGTATGACAATTTTACCCCTAGATGGCGTTGATGAGCTTTTATAAATTAATAATTCAATTTTGTTGGAAATTTATGTAAAATTCTTGTTATTATAAAAATATGAAACAAAAATGAAGTAAATGACTCCACTCATTTTTATTATTAAGGAATATTTTTTAGTTATTATAAATTAAACTAATAACTACATAATTAAAAATGTTCTTGTGGGAAAGAAGTCAATCGTCATAATCGAAACGGACAATTGTAAGCTACCGTGTCGGGAAGAAGTCAATTGGCCAGAAGGGGAAAGAACAATACAAATAGCTGGAATTGGCAGGAAACACCTCTTCTCATTATTACGTGCTTACTTATTTTATAAATATTTATTCATGGGACTAACAAAAAGTAAATAAATAAATTTTCTTAACCTCAATGTATAGGTAAGTTGGTAAAGGGCTCTTCTAACTTAAGTGAGGTTGTAGGTTCAAGCCGCTCTAATGTATGTAGCCGTTTAAAACTTAGGATCAGAGCTTTGCTTTCTATAAAGGACCTACTCGGTTCGAGCGAGAATTAATCTGAGTGCAGATGACTTAAAAATACCTTCTCATAATTAAGATCATCGTAAATAAACAAAATAAATAAATAAATTTTCGTAGAATGTTACAAAAATGACGACAGCCGAATTGACAGGATGAGTAACGCGGTTGTCTGTATTGGCCCGTTTATAATTGTTTGATTGCGACTCTTTCAGATGATATTATTTTCAATTGGAGAAATAAGGGAAAAAGTGGGCGATATGATTGCGGTACGCTTGGCTGTGCACGTTTGGCGCATTTATGATACATTGGATAAACTTCAACAATGAAAATTATTTTGTGTGTTAAAACTAAGATTTCCTCGTTTCATGTCTTCTGTGTTATCTTTTTGATTTTAGACTAAGAATTACATTACATCATGCTATGAAGCCTGTAAGAGCTGACGAGACTCTTCTTGAGATTATATATAAAGCAACTCATGGACAACGCAAGGATAAAGCTTGTTAACAACTTCCTAAGTGTCGTAACTCGTAACTACTATTCAAAACTTAAATGTGCTTGGGATGTTTTTGGTGTAATTAGCTGGAATTATCTTGTTCCTTATCTATAATTATCTTGTTTCTTAGTTAGCTCCTTCTTCTTAGGCAAGTTAGTTTATATGATGTGCATTCAGTCTTCTTTTACGTGAACGAGAAACACAGAGAAATTCTGCCACATAATTTTTTTTATGGTATTATTTAAAAACTTAGCCTAATTTTTTTATCAGTGTAATATTCACAACATGGTCGGAGAGAAGAACAAGAAATAGGTTACACTTGATCTTGAAGGGCGATAACTATCAAGAATGGGAAAAGAGTATTTGTAATGCCTTCCGTGCAAAACGCAAACTAGGTTTCTTGAATGGAGTCGTGACAAATCCAGATGATGTTGTCGCTAAACTTGAGGATTGGTGGAGTGTTAATTCCATGCTTGTGGCATGGGTGATCCAATCAATTGAACCATTTTTTCACTCTATTGTCACCCATTATGAGACAGTAAAGGAGCTTTGGGATGATCTGCGCCAACACTTTTCTATTGGGAATGGCCCTTGCATTCAATAGTTGAGGTCAAATCTGGCTCGTTGTGCGTAGCAGTAAGAGCTTGCTCGTTGACCTTGTTGATATTTTTCATCTCCTATTGTGCTCTCGTACCAATGATGTTCAAAAAGGGACAGTAGTATTTGGCGCCAATATGAAAATCCCTCATGTTCTATATGTGCCCCGATTAACTTACAATATGATCTCCTTTGCCTAATTGATCAAAGAATTAAATTTTTTAGTCACATTAATTGACAAACTATGTGTGATATAGGACCACATTTCGAGAATGGTGATTAAGGCAAGTGAAGAGAGAGATGGGGTCTATTGGCTACGTTCCATGGTACCTACTGGCTTGTCATATAACTAATGCTGATTTCTACCAAGTATGGCATCATTGTCTCAGGCATCTTTCTCGATAGCTAGTTTCTCGAGTTAATAGTACTGATTGTCGTAAGAATAAAGATGAACCTTGTGATATTTGTTTTAAAGCGAAACAAACTCGTGAATCATTTCCTGTTAGTTCTAGTCATGTTATTGATTTGTTTGAGTTGATTCACTATGATATAAGGGGACCTTATAACATTTCTTCTTCATTTGATGCTTTATATTTTTTGACCATTGTGATGACTGTTCTAAGGGAGTTTGGGTAAACTAGATGGCTGATAAAGCAGAAGTTGGGAAAATAATTAAAAAATTTTGTACGATGACTCAAACTCAATTTAATAAGAAGGTTAAATGTGTTCGTAGTGACAATGACACTGAATTTACATGTTTGACAAATTCTTTCGGAGAACATGGTATTCTATTTGAAAGCTCTTGCATCAGTACTCCTCAACAAAATGTGCAAGTCGACATATTCTAAATGTAACCCGAGCATTTCGCTTTCAAGCCCACTTACCTCTTGAATTTCGGGGGAAATAGATACTTACTGCCAGTTATCTTATTAATCGTACTCCCTCCTCTATTTATAAATGGAAAACGCCCTATGAGATCCTTTTTGATAAACCTCCTTCTTACACTCATTTTTGAATTTGTGGATGTCTTTGTTTTGCAACCGAACTTCCCCATGATCAGAACAAGTTTAGTGCTCGCAGCTGTAAGTGCATTTTTGTTGGGTACCCTCATGGCAAGAAGGGATGGAGACTTTATGATCTTGTGGCTGGGGAGTTCTTTTTTTCTCGGGATGTGGTGTTCTATGAAAATCATTTTCCTTATAGTGATTCATTTCTTCGTTTTCCTTATATTGATACAACTATCCCATATACTCAGTCCCATTTGGCCTCCAACCCAACATCCAATGTCTCAGAAGTGAGGGGGAGTGCTACGACTGATCTTGTTGATGACCATAATGAGGTCTCAGAAGTGAGGGGGTTTGATACTAATATGGGTAATATTGGTGCTGTTGGTTCTTCACATGACTCGATTGACTCCCTTGGTGAAGCTCACCTTACTTATGGTCTACGACACAGTACAAGGGAATGATTTCCTAATGTTCGGTATTAGGGTTATTATTGTCATACAACACAACATATAGACCCCTCCTCTATGACACCTATCTCGTCTCCATCTTTAAGACATGAACCTATATATTTTTCTGAGGCCATTGGTGATCCTAATTGGTGAGATGCCATGCGTAAGGAAATTGAGGCACTCGAAAAGAATGGTACGTGGGTTATTGAGGACGTGCCTCCTAGAAAGAAAGCTATTGAGTGTAAGTGGATGTACAAGATCAAGTACAACTCTGACGGTACCATTGAGCATCATAAGGCTCATCTGGTTATTCTTGGTAACAATCAAGTTGAAGGTATTGATTTTACCGAGGCCTTTGCTACAGTTGCTTAAATGGTCTACGTTTAGGTCTTTCTTGCCGTTGCTATTATTTGTGATTGGGAATTTCATCAAATGGATGTTCACAATTCTTTCCTGCATGGTGATCTTGATGAGGAAGTATACATGACTTTTCCTCCGATGTTCAATGGCTCTTCTCTGGTGCAAATCTTTACATGGACTTCGTCAAGCTTCGAGTAATTGGTTTGCTAAGTTGGCTTCTACTCTCAAGTCTTTCGGCTTTACTCAATTCTATGCTGACTATTCTTTGTTCTCATATGAATGCCAAGGTACTGTTCTTTATGTCCTTGTGTACGTTGATGACTTAATTATTGCAGGCAATAATTCTGCAACCATCGCTAATTTCAAATCTTATTTGAATACTTTCTTTCACATGAAAGACTTAGGGCACTTGAAACACTTTCTTGGTATTGAGATAGCTCAGGGTGCAGACGGGTTGTTTCTTTCTCAGCGTAAGTATGCGTTTGATGTTGTCTTTGAGGCCGGGCTGCTTGGTGCAAAACCTTGTGACTTTCCCATGGAACAAAACCACCAATTGGCACTTGATATATGATCTGATTTTGCCCATCTGGATTGATATAGGAGGCTTGCTAGTCATCTCATTTATCTTACCATCACCCGTCCAGAGCTCTGTTATGTTGTGCATACTCTTGTCTAATTTATGCAGTGTCCTAAAGAAGCTCACTGGAATGTTGCTCTATGGGTGCTACGTTATCTAAAAGGTCATCCTGGACAAGGTCTTCTTTTTCATCGTGGCAGTGATCAGCATCTAAATGCCTATTGTGATTCAGAATGGGCTACCTGTCTTTTAACACGACATTCTCTTACTGGGTATTTTGTTATGTTGGATCTTTTTCCTGTATCTTATAGAAGACTAAGAAACAACCCACGATCTCACACGCTTCTGTTGAGTCTGAGTATCACTCAATGGCCACTACTAATTATGAACTTGCTTTGCTTAAGTCGCTTGGAGTTTGTTATTCGCGTCCTATGCACTTGTTTTGTGATACTCAAGCAACCCTCCACATTGCTACGAATCTTGTTTTCCATGAACGAGCAAAACACATTAAGGTGGATTGTCATTATGTGCGTGACCAGATTTAAGCTGGCAACATTGCTACCTTTCACGTTTGCACACATACTCAACTTTCCAACATCTTCACTAAGGCTCTTGGGAAGCAATAATTTCAATTCCTCCTTCACAAATTGGACATTCGAGACCTTCATGCTTCAACTTGAGAGGAAGTGTTGGGATATTTTTGGTGTAATTAGTTGTAATTATCTTGTTCCTTATTTAGCTCATTCTTCTTAGGCAAGTTAGTTCACATGGTGTGTTTATATTCCTCTTTAACGTGAATGAGAAGCTCCGACAAATTCTGCCACATAATTCTTTATCAATACAACACAGCGGGTGTTAAGTGTCCCTGTCAAAGGTCAGCCAGCTAGAAGAATCCGATGCTTCAAACACACGTGAAACAGAAGAGCAATAAAACCAATTGCGGGAAACACTAAAAGACCAGGAAAAAGAATAAAAAGGTTCACGTTGGTTTTATTTACCATATTCATGCATGTGATAAACAATGGTGGGGGATAAAATTTGCCTGACCCAAAGCTAACATTGTGTTTCTTTAGGTTCAGAGCCCTCCAATTTCTTATTGGAGAGAATGAATATTTCAAGCCATCACCGTCTGCAAGTTGGTGGTCCTCTAGATCTCTCATGATGGCGTTTGTCCATGGTGTCCATCGTGTTCTACATCTATGATTAGACTATAACCCACTTGGAGTCAAACCAAAATTTGCATAAAAGCAATAGTTTCTTTTGGAATAATGTTATTGGGTTACTCTTAATTATTGTCATTTAGATGAGTGTTATCTCTAATTCCTTATTATGCACTCTAACGTAGCAAAGTCAAGTTTACTTGAGTGGCAATTATGTTTAATAATAACTCAACTTGGCAAGTTGATGTTGCCGACGTTCAAACTTCTACTATGTGACTTCTTTTAGCTCCATTAAATTTTGGATGTACTGCGGCTGTCATACAGATGGTCCTGACTAGTTCTTTTGTCGTAAAGAATCTTTAGTGTCGGTAGTAATTAAAATTATGAAAGATGGTTTTAGTTCCACACTTGGTCAAATTAAGCTGACTTCCTCCCAGTACCACCCTACCTAGTTGAAGTTGAACCATCTAAGTAGAGTTAGTTTCTAATGTTGGGAGGAAACAGCATATCTCTAACATTCAATATTAAGAGAAAAGTAGGTTATTTTGAAGAGCATATATCTAACATTCAATATTAAGAGAAAAGTAGGTTATTTTGAAAAGCATACATCTAACGTTCAATATTAAGAGAGTGAAAAGAAAATAATTTGTCAAGCTCTCACTTTTTTTTATAAAGGTCGAATTCATAATTATTATTTTTTAAAATATGTACTGAATAAATTATTAAATATATACAATAATTTATAAATTATGTACTTTAGTTAACCCACCCACTTAATGAATTCATGATTTAAAATTACGTAATTGGATCAATCTAACAAATATTTACAAATTCAATGTGTTTTTATTTTAGATTCATCTTCCTTTAAATTATTAAAATAAGAAACAACTTCTCCTAACTGTTAATTTCAGCACAAAATATTTGAATTGATAGACACATAGAAGAAAACAACAAGACTATTAATTGGACCCCGTTCAATTCACGGTAATACCCATTGAGATTCAGAGAGCATTTTTTAAAGTTAGTTGTTGTCGAGATACATAATCTACTCAAGTATTAGCGTTGCCAATAGTGCTATTAAGGTAGCCAAGTATAAAAGAAACCTGTAGAATCCTTTTATATGACTACTTATGATGTTCGTGTCCAAACAAAAAGATTCAGGGGCAAGTCAATGATGTGGGTTTGGTTCAATAGTTTAGGCTAGGGAATACATGGAAGAATAGATGTGCGCATCTCTCTCATAAGTTCGAGGCTACCTATTTCTGTCAGATCACTTGCTCTCATTATTCTGTACTAATTATATTTTATAAATATCTATCTATTCATCTAATTTCTTTAGTCAAGATCAGATCACTTATCCTATTACTCCAAGAGAAATTGGATGTTCATAAAACAGGATAGACACAGAATAACAGGAACAAATAATCTAAACATTTTTTCTCTTATAGTCTATACTCCGGCTACGCAACATTTCATAAATGAGGGGAGAGGGTTAGCTTTCTTTTTCTTCTTTTCATGAAACTTGAATATACACCACATTCTCTCTTTAATACAATTCCTTAATAGTTGTCACTGTAACACGTAACGATACCTTAATTACGTATCCCAGATCAAACGTGAACGGGAAATAAACACAGAAATATGAAAAATACCTGATTTCGGTTCCATAACTTCAAAAGAGCTTTTCAAGCTGAAATGAGCTCCAATCTACCGACATCTTCACGGAAGCTACTCACCGAAACGCGGTCAACGTCTTTCTACAGTTTTCTCAAAACATAAGTTCTTTTAACGGGTCAAGGAATCTTTATGCTTACGAATGATATGAGCAACTACGTACAGGAGACCTTAACCTTTATATATAGCTTCCATATCGGGCTTCCCCATCACAGGCTCGGTCTACACTGATCTGGATCTATTTTTCTACCCGGACTTCGACCTATTGATTTAGATCATTTATTGGGTCACTTTAATATCTTTATCTGAATCAAATTACGTAACTTAACGGATAAGTTATTAAAAAACCAAAAAATGCATTTAAATGTTGTCCAACTTTAAGAAAGAGTTAAAAATGTCCAACATTCTCTTCCTTGGACAATACTTAATTGCAATGTCGACTCAAGTTTAAAACAATTTAAAAAACTCGGTTAAGTCACGTTACTGTATTAGTCGACTAAGTTTAAAAACACAACATTTGATCCAAAGATAACAAAAGTCCATCATTCCGTCCTGCAAGGCTTTCGACACCGAAAAGTATCAAATACTTGTGTCATATGCGACACAGATCTAATACAATCACGCATATCTAATATCTCAGTAACATGAATGAGAAAATGGAGGGTGGCAAACTAAGATGATACCTGTATGATCTAAAGTATATCATTTTTGTTTGTAGGTCTCGATTTCTCCAACTTTATGCTAAACTGCATTAGAGAAATCTTGTTTTCTCTCACTGAATGATAAACCACATTAGAGAAAACTTGTTTCCTGTCACCAAATGCTAAATTGCATCAAAGAAAATCTTTATGTTCTCCAACTGAATGCTAAATTGCATTAGAGAAATCTTGTTTTCTCTCACTGAATGATAAACCACATTAGAGAAAACTTGTTTCCTCTCACCAAATGCTAAACTGCATAAGAGAAAACCTTTATGTTCTCTAACTGAATGCTAAACTGCATTAGAGAACCTTTATGGGATTAAAACTTATACCCCTTATGTCATGTCAAACTTTATGGATATCCATATAAAACTGTATGCGTCTAAATGACATAGGTTCAAGGTCAATCTGTACAAATGCCCAATGACCTTTAAATGCTTAAGATCGACACAAATCTTAAGACTTTTATATGTATTATGACAATGTATGATAACACATATTACTGATGATAAACGATGATCATCTTTATTGATAAACCACCATACCATCATAATACATCAAATGTATAAATGTACAAATGTACATGGAGCAAACATAATGATCCCTTAACTAACAATGTCTAAGGACTTTAAAACACCCATACTGTATACTTATATTCTAAACACAAGTGGGTGAAGTCCTTTAGTTAAATGATCGATTTACATTTTCTCAGTCCTTAAATGCTCCAAACCTTAATGTACCTTTTTCATATCAACACCTTTATGGTCAAATAATTGACCTCTAAATGCTAAGACCTTGTGTATTCTTTGTTCTTATTAAACAACACAGCAGCAAGATTATCACAGTACAACCGAATGGTATAGCCACTGAATCAACCACAGACAATTTAAAATTCAAGTTTTTAAGTCAAACCATCTGTGAAGCCACCTATACATGATCGAGGAAATCACCTGTGTCTACTTGACACTCTTCCATGACATTGTACCATCTGCAAACTTAAAAATGTAACCTTAAGTGGACTTTCAATCATCCAGACACAGCTAAAATTTGAATCTAAATCCCTTATGATGTTTAAACTATTGTCTTTTCTATATGTCAACATATAATCTTTAGGACCCTTTTAAGTATCTCAACACTTGCTTGACTGCATTTCAATGGTCTATACGTAGGTTAACCAAGTATTGACCAAACAACCTAATAGTAAATGCAATGTCCCGCCTAGTACTCACCCGAGCTTACTTCAAGCTATCAATCGTACCAGTTTCAGGAACATTCCTCATAGCCTCTCTGTTTACTTTATTCTTTGGACATTGTGCCAAAGGTAATCTCTCCTTATAAGAAATTAGTGTTACGACAGGTTTACAGTTAACCGTATTAAACCTTTGTAACACTTACTCAATGTATGCATTTTGTGAGAGACTTAATAAGTGTTGAGATCTGTCCCGATAAATCTACATACCTAGGACAAAAGATGCTTCACCAAGGTCCTTCATATTAAAATACTGCCCAAAAGTTGCTTAACCTTATGCAATATAGTCAAGTTATTCAATATGAGCAATATATCATCCACCTGTAATAATAGGAAAATAACTTTGCTTCCCCTAACCTCGTGATATAAGCATCTATTTTTACTTTATTTTCCATGAAGCTGAAAGAAGTCACAACCTCATCAAATATAAGGTACCACTTTCAGGAGGTTTGTTGTAAACCATATATTGATCTGCTTAATATACAAACCATGTCAGTTCCATCTGGATCCTGAAATCCTTTAAGTTGTTCCATATATACCTCTTTATAAAGGTCTTTATTAAAGAAAGCAATTTTGTCAGCCATATGATGTAACTCTATATTATCATGAGCTACAATTGCCATAATCACTCAAAATGTATCCTACAAGGATATAAGAGAAAAGGTAACATTAAAGTCAACCTTTCTCTTTGAGTGAAACATCAGGCAACTAAACGAGCTCATAAACCACTGAACTTTATCACGAAATCCTTTAGGTCTTAAAATTTCATTTACAACTAACGGGATTATAGTTCCTCTGCAAATCAACTAGCTCCCAGACCTTACTATGCTTCATGGCTTGTATCTCATCAGTCATTGCATCCCACCACAAATCTGCATTTTACTGGATTCGAAAACATGTCTAATATCATAGTCCTGTTCACCTAATAGGCTATGTAATCAGATGGGATAACAGGTTGTCTCACACTGGTGGATCTACACAACTGCATTAGATTTTGTACCCTCAGGAACTTTTGTGTGTACAAGTATGGGTTCCTGTTCCTATACAGGCACGGTACAAAGACCTAGATCCACTAGATCTAACTGTATGAGTAGCAGGTATATGATAACTGTAGTATTTGCCCGGCTATCATTTGAAGGGTCAAAGGTCCCAGTATCATCACAGGCATTATATTCCAGAAACTTAACTATTAGTGATTCCACTATTTTGATCCCTCCTTCTCTATAGTAAGATCTGTAGCTTTAAAATCGTCAGGGTATCTTACTAAATAGCAATGAGCATAACGACCATGCAATTTATCTTTATAAGGATTATACTACCTCAATAGAGCAGCTCCATATACTAATGTGTGCAAGGCTAGATTTTTACACTTCTAGATAATCAGGTAGATTAGTTCTGTTCTATATTGACTTCATCAAATCCTTTAGGGTGCAGTTATGCCTTTCGACAATACATTATTTTGCTCAGGACTACCTGGCATAGTGAACTAAGTTACTATTTCAATCGATTCCATATACAATAAGACCTTTTCAAGTCCTGAAACACCATGTTTGCCATGATATTCTCCTCCACAGTCAGATCTGACTCTTGTTCGAGGCCTCGCAAGTACGGGTCACACAAGTAAATAGGGAAGTAAGAGTATCGATCCATAAGGAGTTACTGAACAATTACTAGGCTAAAACCATTCAATTATTTGGGCTGATCACTTAAATGTTGATTATTGAGAAATTAATTAATTAACGAATTGCTAAAAATAATTCTAAAACAAACAGAATAACCGCGCAATTTATGACTGTAAGGAATAAATCAGATATGTAAAAGACAGGTTTCAAATTTGGTTTCGTGATCAACTTCTAATTATTTTCTTTTGGTTTATTCAATAAACTCGATTCCTAGACTTTGAAGAAAACTAAATCTAAATTATCTATGATTCTCTATTGAGATGTCAAAGAAGTGTCGTAGTTAAAATCAATCCTGACTATCGTGGCTCATGAAATTAACTAAAACCCATTAAGATTTTTATCTAGTTGGTAATTCCTCTCACAGATTTTTGCCTATGTCTAGGTCCAAACCTATAAGTTCTTAATTTTGGTTTTCCACTACCGATTTTCACCTTTCAGTTCTTCAACCGATAATTTCGACGCAAATTATGTGAGGCCTAACACATAACAAGCACAATAATACGCAAAACAAGAATCAATAGCCACGAATCAATTTTATTGAATAAAATCCACAATCAAATCATATAGAAATTCGAAAACTACTACCCATCTTTAAAACCTAACAAGAAATCTACTCACTCATGTTCATGTTCAACAAAATAAATATCAAAACAAAGATAATAAACATTAAAAGAGTAAGGAACGAAGAACTCAGGTCGTTGTAGCGCGTCCAGTCTCCTATCTAGCTGCGGTGTACGTGCGTCCAATTATCCTTGCGCTGCCGCCTCCCTAGTCTCTTCGCATCAAGCCTCTGCGCAGCTCGTTCCTTGTCCAGCGTCTTCGTGTGAGTGCGTCCTTCGTGCGTCAAACTGGAGCTGCCAATTGAAAGCCCTCCTCTGCCGCTACTCTCTTCGAAATCAAAACTCTGCTGCCGCTAGTTCCCTTGTACGTAAGATTCCTAGAGTGCGATGTGTGGGTCCCTTGTGCGTGCGTCAAATCCCAGCTCCAGTTAAAAACTCCCCAAACGTTGCCACTAGTCCACTTCTCTCCTCAATTTGCTACTGCCTGCGTTGTCCTTCTCCCCTCAATTAAAAACCTAAAAAATGCTAAAAATGTTTTTGTCTCCTGCCAAAACGTCACCTAGTCCACCACTTTGTGTTTGACTCCCTATGTGTTGTCGTTTTGGACTATCCTTCTTAACCTTCTGCTGTGTCGTTTCCTGCTTATATTGCCTGCGTTTTTTATTCTTTTTTAGCTTGCTTCCACTTTTAATTTCACTTAGGCCATGCAAAATTATGGATGTGTCGTGAGCAAATTCTTGGGTCTAATTTGAAACGAAGCTCATGTTTTCTACGAAGAAATAAGAAAAATAAAATAAATAATAAAGTCAATAAAAATAAATGAATTAACCTAAAAAATGCCACTAAAATAAATGAATGAATATGCAAAATGAATGCGAATATGACCTAAATATCTATATGAATTGGATTAAACAAATGCCCCCAAACTCGAACCTTTGCTTGTCCCCAAGCAAAATAAAGATTTAGAAAACATTTTCAAAGCTGTTCATCCAAGGAATCGTAAAAATTGTAAATCCAAGCTCTCAAATTCACTTTTAGCCTTTCCATTCAAACCGTTCCTACCTTCATGATACAAGAAAATAAGAAATTACTCAAGCCAATATTCCTTTAACCTTTGATCAATTATGGGAAACCCTCTTCTTGCAAGAAGCAAAGAAAACTAAAATAGGTTCCACAACAACTTATAACTGAAGCATCTCATACATAATGATGATATAATTAATTAACTAATCCCATAGACAAGACATCCTAACCTATCTCTACTAATGTAGTATTTCTTATTGAAGGATCAATAGGTCTTACTAGGTTGTAATGAGGCTATTGGGTATGTAATGTGGGTTTGAAACAAAGAAAGGGAGAATAAAGGCTCAAAAACAAATTGAGGAATGATTGTTTAAAACATGCAAATGTAGAAAACATGCATAAATTCAATGTCTTTTTTTCTTTCTCTTTTTTCTTTTTTTTTCTTTTTTCTTTTTTTTGAATAAATAAGAAAATATAAAATTGACATCCAAATATCTCAAATGATTACAAGCTCCCATTTCTAAATGCATTTAAATAGGCTTGGTCCACATATGAACAACATTAAGCTTCCACAAATTAAACTCTTTTCATTGCATATTTTAGGGCTTCAAATTTCTCCTTTTCATAGTTGGGAACAAACAAACAACTCTTGGATGCGATTCTTTTTTTCTTTTTCTTTTTTCTTTTTTTTCATCAAAATTATACACATTCCAAAACATCACAAATCTTAAACAATCAAACCACATAAAAGGG
>JAOSBL010000212.1:6398115-6410097 GCA_027568915.1 Erythroxylum roraimae
GTGATATAATGTATGTTTGTTTAAGATTCTGGAAATTCATGTATGAAATGTTGCGTACATTTTGGAATGTTTATTTTGGAATGCTATGCTTTCACTAAATGTTTTGTATTCTGTATGTTCTGTGTGTGTGGCACTCGCAATATCTTCCCAGGGGGTATTTGGGTGTTACATAGAAATTCGAAAACTACTACCCATCTTTGAAACCTAACAAGAAATCTACTCACTTATGTTCATGTTCAACAAAATAAACATAAAAACAAAGATAATGAACATTAAAAGAGTAAGGGACGAAGAACTCAGGTCGTTGTCGCGCGTCCAGTCTCCTGTCTAGCTGCGGTGTGCGTGCGTCCAAGTATCCTTACGCTGCCACCTCCCTAGTCTCTTCGCGTCAAGCCTCTGCGCAGCTCATTCCTTGTCCAACGTCTTCGTGTGAGTGCATCCTTCGTGGGTCAAATTGGAGCTGCCAATTGAAAGCCCTCCTCTGCCACTACTCTCTTCAAAATCAAAACTCTATTGCCGCTAGTTCCCTTGTACGTGAGATTCCTAGAGTGCGACATGTAGGTCCCTTGTGAGTGCGTCAAATCCCAGCTCCAGTTAAAAACTCCCCAAACGTTGCCGCTAGTCCACTTCTCTCCTCAATTTGCTACTGCTTGCGTTGTCCTTCTCCCCCCAATTAAAAACCTAAAAAATGCTAAAAACGTTTTTATCTCCTACCAAAACGTCACCTAGTCCACCACTTTGTGTTTGACTCCCCATGTGTTGTCGTTTTGGACTATCCTTCTTAACCTTCTGCTGTGTCATTTCCTGCTTATATTGCCTGCATTTTTTATTCCTTTTTAGCTTGCTTCCACTTTTAATTTCACTTAGGCCATGCAAAAATTATGGACGTGCCGTGAGCAAATTCTTGGGTCTAATTTGAAACAAAACTTACGTTTTCTACGAAGAAACAAGAAAAATAAAATAAATAACAAACTCAATAAAAATAAATGAATTAACCTAAAAAATGCCACTAAAATAAATGAATAAATATGCAAAATGAATGCAAATATGACCTAAATATCTATATGAATTGGACTAAACAACTCTCTTGATGAATTTTCCCAATTGGTTCTTAACCTTCAATCTTTAAGCAAGAACACATAACTGTAATGAAAATAATCGTCAACAAATGTCAGAATACATTTGGAATTGCATAATGCAACTATATAAGGTCTTCTAATAAACAAGCCAGCAACACCAGTTGACCCTTCTTCCTTATTAGTCAACTTACCCCTGCAATCGTCAGCACATGTTTCCAGATTATGATAATCTAGAATTGAGAGAATGCTTTCCTTAATCAATCTTTCAACTCTAGCTCTGGAAATGTGGCTTAAACTTTTATGACACACCATGTTTGACTTTCCATTCATTAAAGTTCTGCTTTTCGTGACTTGTTTAGCAAGATACGAAGAACCATATATCTAATTTGGGGTAAGACACATTCTATACAAACCTTATGATAAGAAAGTTGTACCATTATATTTTGCATTAAGTAACAACTGTACAATAGAAGCATTAAATACAAAACGTTAAATTACTTTGTCCAAAATTGATATAAAGAACACATATAAAATGTGTCGTGTAAAAACTAAAATGAACCTTGCAACAAGGTTCAGTACATACATCTCCCATAGATATTACATCCACTTCATCATTGCTGTGAACCATCAGTTCCTCCTTCCCTTTATTTGAATCTATCCTGGATATGAAGCCCTGCATCGTGGAAGCACCTTGATCTGATGCCCCACTATTTAGTCACCAAGAACTTAATACGACTATCGCAAATTAGATCCATAAATTGATAAGCCAAGGAGTTACCTGATGGTCTTAGTCTTTCCTTCCAAGCCTTATACTGCTGGCTTCTTTATGTCCACAGGACCTTTACCAGTACTAGATTGACCAGCATCAGTATGTAGAGAAGATTTAGTCTTTCTACCTTTGAATTTAACGGGCTTCATCTTTACTTTCCCTTTGGTTACTTCGAGGGCTATAGGAGTAACAAGCTTGAGTTTCTTCTCCTCAGCAATGCAATGGGCAATCAAAGCATTGAAGTCTCATTTCTCATCCAGCGAATAATATGTCACCACTAGATTACTAAACTCTAGAGGGAGTGTATTCAAAGTTTGGTGAACTATGAAGACATCAAGAAGAGGAATGTTCAGCATCTTTAGTCTACTGTGAAGATGGATCATTCTTGATATGTACTCCATCACTCCCCCTTCTCCCGTATACCTCATGGAAAATAGTTCTTTCATCAAGGAACTTATCTTAACGTTAGATGAGACTGTGTACCTATGGGAGACATTACCAAGAAACTCCTTCGCTGTGTCCGTGTCTGCGTCTATGTTCGTGTCCAAAAGTCCACTAAGCAGATGGTCAGGTATGGATCTCTTAATGGTCATAAGACATAATCTGTTAAATCGATCCCAGGTTGCATAGGTTGCTTTATGAGCTCTCGAGCTCATGGATGTAGGTGGAGATGACCTATCCGTCCGTATGGCCATATCAATTTCAACTATCTCCATAGCATTCAATACATCCTCTATCTACTTCTTCTTATTGAAACTAGTCAGGGTTTCAATGATGACACTGATATTATTGACCAAAAAAGGTGACTGCAAAGTAACATTGTGTAAATCAGCACAAATGTAGGATAACAACAATACTCAAAGCCATTAAATAGTATCTTTATTGAGAATCCGGTCACACATTATGAAACACCTTTGGGCTGAATACATAATATATACAATTAGACCTCCACATAAAAGCGATCAGAGTATAAACCATTAACTCTCATTACACTACCATCTTTGGGCGAATAGATCACTTGAGCAGCAACTTTCCTCCATCTAATGTCTTTATGCACATTTCAAAATTTTATGTAAGGCCAACATCTTTGGGCATAATAACCAAACATAAAACCAGAGACATCTCCCAATATGCAAGTAGAACAATTCAAAATACTGACTTGAAAGGCCACTTTGGTGACTACACCTCATCAGCACTCAAATGGTCCACAAACACAAAGGCTACATCTTTATGTTATCCTCACATTCTTTATGGGCATGTGATATGTGACAATGTAACATCAATAAATGTGAAAAACCCGAATGCACAATTTTATTATCACACACTAGTGCTGAAGACATTCTTTGAAAAATTTATTTGAGACTTTCATAAAGAAAAAATCCCATTAGAGTGACTATTGTGCGTCATTGAACACTGAACTGACCGCCCGAAACACTAGAACCTCATGTATCTCCCTTATGGCAAGTTTGTTGCGCAAAAATTCACTCAAAAATGGCTTCAGATTGTCTTAAAACCTTTTCCAAGTAATTATCATTCAATCTTGAACACTGAACATGAGATCTGAGACACAAAAACTTGAAGTATCTCCCTCATGTAATGTCTGAATCATGAAAATTCACTTGAAATCATATTCAGAATGCCTTAATTCCTTTTCTTGAGATAAACTTTAATTCATTACTAATGTAATATCCAGAAAACGGAAAAATTCACTTTATGAATTTCTCGGACCTGAAAACTGACCTAAAACACCCCAGAACACCCTTACGGGAAATTTGAAATTTTGTGTTTTATTTTTATGTTTTTGACTTACTATAGCACGCTAACATTAGTATGACGTCAGCACTACGTCAGCGCACTGTAGCGCTAAAGTCGCCGCTGATGTCAATTGTGCGTAGAGAGGAGTGGCGCGTGTGATGTACGCACCCATGCACACTTAGCAATAGGCGCATGTGTCGCACGTGCCAACACGTGACTTGTTCCTGTCCACCCACGTGTCACCATATGTCACGCACTAGACTAATCGCCCTCAGGGTGGTACTATGCGCCGTCGGACGCATGTGGCATACGAGCCCAACGATCTCTGTCGCCTCCGACCGTCTGGGCTATTTCTGGTGAGTTTCAAGCTGGTTTTTTGCGCTCCCAGGTTCGTTTTCACCCCTTTCTCAAGGTTAAACACATGTATACTACTTTCATGCAATCAAAAGCAAGAAAAAATTGAGAAACATAACTTTATTCTTCGAAAACCTTAAGGAGAAAAAATTGAAATATCTTCATTTTTAACCACCCGATCACGTCATCGCTTTGATACCATGTGTAACACGTAATGATACCTTCGTTACGTATCCCAGATCGAACGTCAAAGGGCAATAAACGAAGAAATGCAGAAAATACCTAATTTCAGTTCCTTAACTTCAAACGAGCTTTTCGAAGCCGAAACGAGCACTAATCTACCGTCGTCTTTATTGAAATTGCTCACCGGAATGTGGACAATGTCTTTCTACGGTTTTCTCAAAACGTAAGCTCTTTTAACAGGTCAAAAAATCCTTATGCTTACGAATAATATAAGCAACTGCAGGAGACCTTAACCTTTATATATAGCTTCCATATTGGGCTTCCCCATCATAGGCTCGATATGGGTCTGGTCCACACTGATCGGGATCCATTTTCTACCCGAACTTCGATCCATTGATTTAGATCATTTATTGGGTCACTTTATTATCTTTATCTAGATCAAATTACGTAACTTAATCGATAAGTTATTGAAAAATGAAAAATGTAATTAAATGTTGTTCAACTTTATTGGAAAAGTAAAAAATGTCCAACATTCTCCCCCTTGGACAATACTTAATTGCAGTGTTGACTCAAGTTTAAAACAGTTTTAAAAACTCGATTAAGTCAAGTTACTATATTAGTCGACTAAGTTTAAAAAACAAAACATTTGATCCAAAGATAACAAAAGTCCATCATTCCATCCTGTAAGGCTTTCGATACCGAAAAGTATCAAATATATATGTCAAGTGCGACACATATCCAATGGCCAACAGTCACAGCCGTTTGTTCAAGATGTACAATAGATTTTCAAAATTTTGATGAATGGTTGAATGAATACTAAGTTTGGAGTTTAGCAAGTAATTACTGTGAGCCTCATGTTGTCCTCCACCAAAAGTCATCATGCAAGAGTTTCTTTTGACTAGAGAAAAGAAGAATTCCCTAACTCTTTACTTTTACTGTAAGTGGGTATACCTTTTTTTTCTTTCTTTGTTCTCTTTTGAGCATATAATTACTATTCTAAACATATAATAATCTACAAACTTTTTAATCAACTAGTGTTTTAAAGTTAGATGATATATAATTCAACTAATGTCTATAATTTTAATATATTTTATTTTTATTAATTATTTTAAAAATATTTTAAATGAATTATAATTCATTTTTATTGCTATAATTCGACGACTCATAATTAAATAATTATTTAAAATATTTTTAAATCAATTATAATTTCTTTTATTTTGAATTGACTATATGAATGCTAAATTTCTCCACTTTTGTTATTTTCTAAAACAGTTATAGTGCCTCTTTGTTAGTGTTATTAAAATTTAAAACTTTTGTACACAAAATCTTTTAGCTCAAGGATTATGATTAATGATTTTGATGATAATTGTATAATATTTGAAAATTCAAATTTGATTTATTTCCTTATATAATTAATGGTCTTATTCTCAAAAGAAAATAAAACTATAAGAAATATGTTTTCTTTCTTGCAGAAAGCTTCATTATGAACTTACCTTATTAGAAATGGTTTATCCAAAAGGATCCTACTAATTATGAAGGACATATATTAGTCACATAATTACTGGAAGATTTTTTGGCAAAGATGACATCGAAGTTATTCAAATTTAGATCTATCCAATTGACTAAGGATGCATGATGAAGTAACGGCTAGTCGAAGAAATTGACTATTTAAGGAAGAGCCAATGCAAAAACAATACAGAAGCTTGCTAAGTTATATTTTTGAAACTTATCAAAAGCAGATACATTCTTGAAAGTGATATCTTTGTAAAAAATTCTCTTGTGCGTTAGAAAGTGAAATTCTGTTGAGAGAGATTACTGAAGCTCATATCGAGCAAACCTCATTTTTATTTGAGAGCTTGTAAAGGCTAGTGAAATACTACTAGTGTGGAAGGTTGAAGAACCTTGAAAAATATTAACTTGTGAGCTTAGAGAGACTCGTCAAATTACTATTTGATTTTATAGTGAAATACTCAAGTTGAATACTTGGGGACTGGATATAGGCTTGGGTTGTAAGCTAAACCAATATAAATTGACTGCTCTTTCTTCTTCCTCTCTCTCTCTTTATCTTTTATATTTCTGCATTATATTGTGTGTGTTCATTTTAGCAAAAGGCTCCTTCACTTTTATAATAGGTTCCTTCTGTTTTCGACTTACTGACGATTTCTTTCATTTTAATAGGTGCCTTCTTTTTATTGTTTCAAAAGGACTCATACTTTAATAGGCTCCTGTCATTTAACAGGCTACTGTTGTCTGGCATGCTCCAATTGTTTTAATTTTTAACAAGCCCCTGTCTTTATATGGATTGAAAGTAACTTGTGAAAAAAAAAATTCACACACAATTCACACCCTCTTGCGCGTGTTTGCTTTATCATTTGGTATCAGAGCGAGGTTTCACATTTATTGTGTTTTACAGAACGTGATAAATCATGGAAAACACCTTGAGAAGTTTTGAAGGATAATCCGTCTCAAAGTCTCCTTACTTCAATAGAAAAAACTACTCATACTGGAAAGAGAGAATAGCCATATATCTCCAATTTGTAGATATCGAAGTATGGCAAGCAATTAAGGTTTGAGCTATAATTCCCACTTCCAATAATGTAGAAGTATGGACTGATGCTTACAGGAGAAATGTATAACTAAATGCTAAAGCAAAACATCACCTGATATGTGTGTTGTCTCCAGAAGAATATGAAAAGATATTATATTGCTCTACAGTAAAATAAATGTGGGCCAAATTACAAGTCATATTTGAAGGAACAAATGAGGTAAAGAAGCATATAATAAGTCTTTTAGTGCATTAATACGAAACTATTGGCATGAAACAGGGAGAGACTATAGACGAAAAATATATCCCAATGATGAGCTCGTAACAAAGATTCTGAGGTCACTACCAAAAGAATGGAGGCCTAAGGTGACAGCTCTAGAAACGACAAAGGATCTAGACACTATTTCACTAAACTTGCTACAACAAAATCTGATGATCCATGAAACCGAGCTTAGGTGAGATGAAGGATCCTCCTATAGAAAAGGAATGGCTCTAAAAACAACTGACGAATCAAATGGTGATGAAAGTGACATTGAGTTGCAAATAGACGGAGATAACGAGTTCAACTTTATGGTCAAAAAATATGCCGCTTCTATAAAAAGAAGCCGATGAAGAAAAGAGAAGGAAACAAGAAAGTTGGAAACAACAGGTGCCTCTCAAAAGGCAATAACAACAATAACAATACAATCAAATCATATGTTTTCACTACAAGAAGCCTGGACAAACAAGACTAGAATGTCCTCTTCTTCAAAAGGACAAGTTAGAGAACAAAAAATTCATAAAGCAAGTGATGACTGCAGCCTGATCAGATGAGGATTCTGAAAACTTTGAAGAAGAAAACCAGAAGAAGTCAGCAATGTTTGCTTCATGGTTGAATCTAGAGACGATGAGATACATTATTCTGACTCTGATATTAAAGTTGATGAATTGAAAAGTGCATATCATGAATTGTATTATCAATACAAAATGTTGACAGTGAATTATTTCAAAGAAATTGAGAAGTCCAAGAGTAATGATGCACCTCTGAAGAGTAAGATTAAATCATTGGAATCTGCAAATGAGAAGTTGGCGACCAAAAATATGTCTCTGGAGGTTAACTATAAGAAAAAGGTTTCTAAAAAGGAAGTTTTGGAAGAAAGAGTAGCTAAGTTGGAAAATATGCTGCTAAAAAATGATTATGATAAGGTTAGACAATTAGAAGAAGCCTTAGAACTTGAAAAAGAGAAAAAGTGCTGGAAAGATCTTATCTCTATACAAAAATCTGAAAAAATTTGTTGATGGAAGGAAGAATATTGATGCATTGCTTGGTAATGGTAAATGCATTTTGGTAAGGTCGGAATAAGATATAATGAAAATAACAATATCAGGCCATATAAAAACTTCTTTGTTAAATCCAACAACTGTTATAGCTAAGACAGTAGGAACTTGCTAAGTGGCAAAAATCATAACCACTATCATTCTTCTGTTTTGTGCAATTACTATGGTAGACATGATCACATTAGTCACTCTTGTAACTTTTGTAAAATGGAGAAATTATCTCAAATGTATATTTGGAGACTGAAAGGTCAAGCTACTAACTTGAAAGGACCCAAAAAAATTGGGTACCTAAAATGAGATAATGTTTTTGCAGATATGCTTCAAAACAAAGACAAGAGAAAATCAATAGATAGTTGATAGCGATTGTTCGAGACACATGACAGATGAAATATCACATTTCAACTATATTAAAAGGAAAGACTGAGGTAATATTGTCTTTGCAGATAAAAATAAGGCAAAGGTTACCAGAGTTGGTAAAATTGGCGATTCTGACTCTACCTCTATTGATAACGTTCTCTTTGTTGAAGGTTTGAAACATAACCTGTTGAGTCTGAGTCAGCTATGTGACAAGGGTTACAAAGTTATTTTTTATGCATATCATTATGAAATTTTCGATATTCATAATGGTAATATTTTATTTATTGGTCCTAGAAATCAGAATATATATTGTACTCAACTGAAAGATATATCCTCACAAGTGTTAAGTGTTTTGTCTCCCTAGAAGAGGATTCGTTTATCTGGCACAGGAGATTCGGACATGCTAGTATGAGCATTCTATCAAAATTGTCCAAAAATGAGTTAGTATGAGGACTGCCAAATTTGAAATTTGAGAGTAATCAGGTTTGTAATGCTTGTTTCAAAGGTAAACAAGTCAGAAGCAACTTTCCTCCTAAAAATATTATGTCTATTAACCAACCACTTGAACTTGTGCATATGGATTTATTCGATCCTATTAGGACTTAGAGTTTTGGTACAAAACATTACAGTTTTGTTCTAATAGATGATTACTCCAGATTTACATGAGTTTATTTCTTATCAAATAAGGACGATGCTTTTGAAGTGCTTAAGAATTTTTGCAGAAAAAATTAGATAGAAAAATGATACTGCATCACTTCAACTCGGAGTGATCATGGAGAAGAATTTGATAACAGAAAGTTTGAAGAATTCTGTGGCAGTAATGGTATAACTCACAACTTCTCTTGTCTAAGGATGCCTCAGTAAAATGAAGTTATAGAGAGAAAGAATATAACTTTGGTTGATATAGGTAGGACCATGCTGTGTGAAAGTAAACTACCTCATGGATATTGTGCAGAAGCAGTATCCATGACATATTATGTACTTAACAGATGTCTTATAAAACCTATTCTCAAAAAGAAACCCTATAAGTTGTGGAAAAGAAGAAAACCAAAAGTTACTTACTTTCGAGCTTTTAGCTGCAAGTGCTTCATTCTAAAAATGGAAAAGACAAACTTAGAAAATTCAATGCGAGATTAGACAAAGCTATTTTCTTTGGCTACAATACCACTAACAAAGGATTTAGATTATATAATAAAAGAACACAAAAAAATAGAAGAATCGATACTTGTGAAATTTGATGAAGCACTACATTTGACAACAACTACTGATTCAGATGATGAAGAGCACCCCCTAGTTCCTAAAAATACATCAGAGACTTAAACTACACCTACAACACCTTCGGAATCACAAGATCAAGAAAGACCTTTTGAAGCCAGGACGAAGCAAGCTCCTTCCTTTTAACAGGAGCCTATGTAAAGAAAAACACCAAGAGAATGGAGAGGTCAAGATATACATCAATATATTATGAGAGACCCCTCTGCAAGTATAAAAACAAGATCATCGTTCAAGAAAAACTTTGTTGCTCTCATCTCATAAATATAACCAAAGACTGTTGAAGAGGTCCTTACTAACGAAAACTAAGTTTCAGCCATCAAAGATGAATTGAATCAATTTGACAGAAACAAAGTCTGAAATCTAGTACTTCGTCCTCAAAACAAGTCAATCATTGGGACTCAATGGGTTTTTCGAAACAAACTTAACGAAAATGGTAAAGTGGTAAGAAACAAAGCTAGACTTGTAGCTTAAGGTTACAATCAACAAGAAGGTATTGATTTTGATGAAACTTATGCACTTGTTGCTAGATTGGAATCGATTAGAATTTTACTTGCCTTTGCATGCTATAGAAACTTTAAGTTGTTTCAAATGGATGTTAAAAGTGCATTCTTAAATGGTTGCATTAACAAAGAAGTATTTGTTAAGCAACTCCCAAGTTTTGAAGATGAAAACCATCCCGATTACGTGATGAAGTTAACTAAAGCTCTTTATGGTTTAAGGCAGGCTTCTCAAGTATGGTATGAAAGGTTAAGTAACTTTCTACTTAAGAATAACTTTGAAAGAGGAAAGGTCGATAAAATCTTATTTATTAAAATGTTAAGTCATTTAAATTGCATAAATTCTGGACTTAATTATCGTTGATGTGTTGAAATTATTATCCGAAATTGATGGAATTGCTTTATAATTGTTTATAGATGGTTTTCAACACCCTAAGGACGAAAAAGGATCAAAAAGATGCAAAAGAAGGAAAGAAATCCGAAATCCCCAATCTGGCCGAAATTCAGAGATTAGGCGTGGGCACGCCTAAGGACAGAATCTGGAATCTGCAGAAATTCCAGAATTTGATTCCAATTAAAACACAATCTTTCAAGATCCTCTTGCCCTCTTTCCAAGAAGTCTTCCACCAAAAATAAAAGTGCACCTAATCTGGACAAAATCAAGGGAAGATAATGAAGAGATTAACATCAAGAAGGAGAGAGGGATGATTGCCGCACATATATATATAGACATATTAGGTTTAAAGGGGGAGGGAGGCTATCGTAAGTTTAGCTTAGGTTTTAGAATAGGTTACGTAGGTTTTAGGAGGCTGCACCTTCTGGTTTTGTTGTTTTATGTTTTCTGCATATTTCAACTAGTGTTTTTCGTATTTTTCATTAAAGGACCAGGTATGGAGACATATGGCTTTGTTATTTTCTTGTTTTCAATTCAAGTATGAGTAGCTAATTTTCTTATCTTGGTTGAAGGGATCCATGTTACATGTTATTATGGTGAGATTTTCTGGATACTTTTCATGTTGTTAATGAACATTGGATATCTTCCGATCTGTCTTTTTAATTGGATTCGTTGGTTTCTAGCTGCGCAACTAGAGATTAATTGATTCAATCGATAGGTTAACGGAATATGACGTTCAATTTTGGTAATCATAAGTAACAATTAGGATTAACTTCTCTACGTTAAAGTTGGAAAATTCTAAGGAAATATCCGCTTGATTGATTGCATGTCGTACATGTTTATCACTTGTCATTAGTTCTTGATTCTTAATGCTATTATTCAATTATACTTATGATCGTATCTAGGTTATTGTTTAATAAGAATGTTAGGATACATGTTTCTAGTCATTACACTTAAGAGAATTTCCCCCCAATGAATGTTTATTGAAATTGCAATTTTATGTCGAGGATCCATAATAGCATGGTAACATCGGTAACCGAAACCAAGGTATTTTTCTTTTTGAATTTTCATATTTAATTATTGCTTTCGATTTGTGATTTTTCCTTTGATTTTCTGATATTGCCGTGAAAAAACCCCCCTCTCTATTTTCGTTATTTGTCCCATTTGAACTAGCTAACCTTTACCGTTAAAGATTCCTCGTGAGAAGGATATCCGCTTATCGCTACTACATTAATTTGTTTTAATGGAAGTGATTTCTTTTATATTTGGTTGCAGGCGACAGCATCGCCAAATTTTGGCGCCGTTGTCGAGGAATTTCTTAACGGTTTTTGTTAGTGATGTTTTTGTTTTTGTTTGTGATTTTGGTTTCGTTGCGCTTGGTTACCTTGTCTTCTGTTTGTTTCAGTTTCACAGCTCTTTCTGATTTTTCGATCTTTTAGTGGCATGGCTCACTATCA
>JAOSBL010000212.1:6456792-6489720 GCA_027568915.1 Erythroxylum roraimae
AGCCCGCTCGGGCGAGCGCGAGAGCCAGCGCCCGAGTGCGCCCGCTCGGGCGAGCGCTCGTCCGCTCTCTCGAGCGCCCGGACGCAAGCGCTCGCGCTCCCTTGCGCGTCTGCCGCGCGCATCGGTCGGCCAATTTTTCCAAAGTTTTGGCCGACCGACCTCTCTTCCTTGTTTTGGTCATAACTTTTTCGTCTGACCTCCGATCGATTTGATTTTCAAAGCGTTAGATTCCTAAGACATTTCTCTATCTTTTCATTCAAAATTTATGATTTTTTAGATCCATTTGAAAAAGATTGATTGAATCAAAGTGGGACGATCGGTTGAAAAAGTCTGAACATGCTTCAGTATTTTGGTGATATCTCAATCTGTAGAGCCCCGATTGAGTTGATTTTTGTCCTATATTAAACTAGAGACTCGGGGCTTTAACTCATCTGAAGGAATCAAATTTCAATTCAGCCCCTAGGATTTTCAACTTTTGAAACGAAGTTGGTGATAGTTTTCAGTCTCGGTTTTGCTAGAGCAGAAATTGTTTTGGCCATAACTTCTTCATTTCTAAACCAAATTGAGCGTTTTTGGTGGCGTTAGAATCTTAAGACAATGGGGAACAAATGTTTTGAAGAAGCCGATCCGAAATTTCAATTGGAAGTTCCTCAATTTTATTTTTGACCAGTAAGTCATCGGTTTTGGGTCCTCCATGTTTTTATGGTTTCCGAATGTTGGGCCTCGGAGACGGGGTCCAACATATTATATGCTTCTTTACTCATTTGTTCCTTCAAACGTGACTTGTAGTTTGTCTCACATTTCTTTTGCTATAAAGCAGTAGGATAACTTTTCATATTCTTTTGGAGATAACGCACATATTAGGTGATGTTTTGCCTTAGCATTTAGATGTACATTTCTCCTACCAGCATCCGTCTATACTTTTACGTTATCGAAAGTGGGAATTGTAGCTCCAATTCTAATTGCTTTTCATACTTCAATATCTACAGATTAGAGATATATGGTCATTCTCTCTTTCCAATATGAGTAATTGTTTCCATTGAAGTAAGGAGGCTTTGAGACGGATTGTCCTTCAAAACTTCTCAAGGTGTTTACCATAATCTATCACGTGCTGTAAAACACAATAAATGTGAAAACTCGCTCTAATACCAAATGATAAAGCAAACACACGCAAGAGGAGGGTGAGTTATGTGTGACTTAAAAAAATTTGCAAGTTAATTTCAGTTTAAAAAGCAATGATGGAAGCCTGTCTATAATTAAAACAATAGAAGCCTGTTGTGCGATAGAAAGCTTATTAAACAACAGGAGCCTACAAAACAAAAAGTTCGGTTAAAAACAATTTAAAACAGAAGACACCTATTAAAACTGGAAAGAACATCTTGTAAGTTGAAAACAGAAGGAGCCTGTTATAAAGTGAAGGAGCCTCTTACTGAAATAAATGCACACACAATATAATGCAGAAATTTAAAAGTTAAGAGAAGAGAAAGAAGGACGCAGTCGATTTATACTAGTTTGGCTTATAACCCAAGCCTATGTCTAGTCCTCGAGTATTCAACTTGAGCGTTTCACTATAAAAACCAAATAGTGATTTGACGAGCCTCTTCAAGCTCACGAGTACATATTTTTAAAGGTTCTCCAATCTTCCACACTCGAAGTGTATAACAAGCTTCCAAAAGCTTACAAAAGAATAAAATGTAAAAACAAAAGTAAGTTCTCAAATAACAATTTCTCTCTTGATAGAGTGATTTCACTTTCTAAGGCACAAATGATATGACTCTCAAGAATATAGATACTGCTTAAATGTTTTGAAAGTCTGAGTATGTTCGTTTTTTCATAAGTGATGTTGCTCTTCTTTAAATAGTCAATTTCTTTAACTAGTCGTTGCTTCACTTACATCTTTAGGCAACTGGATGGATTTAAATCTGAATAATTTCGATATCATCTTTGCCAAAAATCTTCCAGTAATCACAGGGCTAATGTACGACCTTCATAATTAACAGGATCCTTTTGGATAAACTATTTCTAATAAGGTAAGTTCATAATGAAGGTTCCTGCAAGAAAGAAAGCATATTTCTTATGATTTTATTTCCTTTTGAGAATTAAATTGTTAATTATATAAGGAAATAAATCCATTTTTAATTTTGAAATATTATACAGTTATCATCAAAAATCGTTATCATAAACCTTGAGCCAATTGTGTGTTACTAGAAAGGGGCTATGGGGACATATCGATAGGACTGTTCCAACTCCAACAGATGCTACCCAATTGGCTCATTGGAAAATTAAGGATGCTCGGGTGATGTCCTAAATTATAGGTTCTTGTGGTTCTCAAATTGTCCTTAATTTGCGCCTATACAAAACTGCTAAAGCTATGTGGGAATATCTAAAAAGGGTTGTTGTCAAAGGAATTCAGCTAGAAGATTTCAAATGGAGTGCAAGATTGCAAATTATACTCAAGCAAGTCAGTCTATTCAGGAGTATTTTTCTAGTTTTTAGAATTTATGGACTGATTTTCAAACATTGTTTGTGCTATTGTGTCCTAAGTTTCTCTCTCTGTTATATTGGTTATTTATGAAATTAGCAAGCGTGATCAATTTCTAATGAAGTTGAGATCAGATTTTGAGAATGCTTGTTTTAATCTAATGAATTGTCATCCTCCTCCTACCTTGGATGAGTGCTTTGGTGAATTAATTCACGAAGAACAACGTCTTCTTACGCAAGCCCATCTTGAACATGAGAAGTTTACTACAACACCAATGGCTTTTATGGCTCACGCAAGAGGAAAAAGTAGAGACATGAGCAAGGTTCAATGTTTTAGTTGCAAGAATTATGGTCATATAACTCCAAATTGTACGCAGGAATTTTGCAATTACTGCAAAAGATCAGGACACATCATCAAAGACTGTGCAATTCGTCCCCAAAATCGCCAACACGCTACTTTTTAAGCCACTACAACTTCTTCACCTACTTCAACAACAAATCAAAATGCTGAACCAATAATCCAAAATCGATAATGCATTGCTTTTTAAGCCACTACAATTGCTACACCTACATCAGCAACTAATCAGAATGTTGAACCAACAGTCCTTACCCATGCAATGGTTCAACAAATGATTATTTCTGCTTTTTTAGCTTTAGGGACTTAAGGTAAGGATAATCCATCCTCTACAACTTGGCTGCTTAATTCTACAACATCAAATCATATGACTAGTTCATCTAATTTGATGCTAAATGTTCGTCCATATCTTGGTTCCGAAATATTTTCAGGTTATTAATGGAAATACTCTACCTATTACTATTGTTGGAGATATTCCTCCAGTTTTCGACAATACCTTTATATCACCTAGACTTTCTAATAATCTCCTTTTTGTTGGACAACTAGTGGAAAATAATTGTACTATATCTTTTTGTGATGGTTGTTCTGTGCAAGATTAGGTGTCAAGTCAAGTGATCACAAGGGGCCTAACGCAGGACGTTTGTTTCCATTATATTTTTCTATTCCGAGAAATGTTATTTTAGCTTGCTCTATTATTTTCAATAAGAGTGAGGTATGGCATAAACGTTTAGGCCATCCTAATTATTATATTTTGTCTTATTTGTTAAACTCTAGACTATTGGGTAATACTTATCAATTATGTCTTTCTCGTCTTTCCTTTGATTGTTCAACTTGTAAATTATGAAAAAGTAAAATGCTTCCTTTTCTCATTACTGGTAGTCGTGTAAAAAAATGCTTTGATATTATTCATAATGATGTATAGGGAATTTCACTTGTTATTTCTCATGAATATTATAAGTATTTTGTGACGTTTATTAATGATTATAGTCGATTCACTTGGATTTATTTTCTTCATTCTAAATCTAAGGTTTTTTTTTTCTGTTTTTAAGACTTTCTCCAGTATGTCGAAACTCAATTTTCTGTTGTTATCAAAGTTCTTAGATCAGATTCTGGTGGAGAGTACATGTCTAATTCCTTTCATGAATTTTTAAATCAAAAAGGTATTCTCTCACAATGTTCTTGTCATTATATACCTCAACCAAATGGTTTGGCAGAACCGAAGAATCATCATCTCTTAGAAGTAGCTTGAACTTTGTTACTTGAATCTTCAATTCCACCTACTTTTTGGGTCGAAACTTTATCTATAGTTGTTTATCTCATTAACAGATTGCCTTCTAAAACTTTACATCTTAGATTCTCCTTATTATCGTCTTAATCATCAATATCCTAACTATCGACACTTGTATACTTTTGGTTGTGTGTGTTTTTTTAATTTGCCTCCTCATAAACGTCATAAACTTTCTACTCAATCTATTAAATGTGCATTTATGGGATACAGTTCTAGCCACAAAGGGTTTTGTTTGCTATGATCCTAGTTCCAAGAAGCTCCGAGTTTCTCACGATGTTTTTTCTTTGAAAATCAAATGTTCTTCCCAACTTATGTTCCATCATCACCTGAAGTTGCTTTTCTTCCTAGTTTTGATGACTTGTCTTCTCTATTGAATAGTTCAAGCCTGGATTTGTGTACAACCGACGTCCTTCGCCACTCCCCTTCTTGATCTAGAACTACCATCTGATCCAGCTCCACCTATTACGAGACGATCCACTAGAATTTCTCAACCTCCGACTAAGTATGACTCTTATCATACATCATTTACTGCTATTTTTTCCTCTATTTTGGTTCCATCTTCTTACTCACAAGCAGCTAAGCATGAGTGCTGGAAAACTGCAATGAAAGAGGAACTTCAAGCTCTTCAAGGCAATCAGACTTGGGAAATTGTCCTCTGTCCACCTAAAGTCAAGCCTATTGAGTGTAAATGGGTTTACTTAGTAAAACTTCACTCTGATGGGACCGTGAAATGCTATAAGGCAAGGTTGGTTGCTCTTGGTAATCGCCTAGAATATGGGATTAACTATGAGGAGACATTTGCTCCTGTTCCGAAAATGACTACAGTGCGTACTATTCTTGCTATTGTTGTTTCTTAGGGTTGGAAACTTCAATAGATGGATGTTAAAAATGCTTTCCTCCATGGGGACCTCAAAAAGGACATATACATGACAGCTCCTCCCGATTTGTTTTCCTCTTCTACTTTGGAAGTTTGTAAGCTGAAACATTCATTGTATGGCTTAAAACAAGCTCCTCGAGCTTGGTTTGAGAAGTTCTGCTCTACCTTACTTCAATTTCAATTTGTATAAAGTCAATATGACTCTTTCTTGTTTCTTCATAAAACTTCCATGGGAATTGTCCTTCTTTTAGTCTATGTTGATGATATTGTTATAATTGGAACAAACACTTTATTGATCAGTCAACTTCAACAACATATTCTTGATTCTTTTCATATGAAGGATCTTGGACAACTTACCTATTTCTTGGGATTGGAAGTTCATACTGACTCTTCCAGAATATTTTTGCACCAGCATAAATACACTCAAGGTTTGGTTACTTTAGATGGTCTTCAGGACTCTTTGGCTGTTGATACTACTCTAGAAGTGAATGTTAAGTATCATACTGAAGAGGGAGAGCTACTTTCTGATTCTTTATTGTATTGACGGTTAGTGGTAGCTTGAACTACCTAACTATCACTAGGCCTGACATCTCTTTTGCGGCACAAGTTAGTCAGTTTCTACACTCTCCAAGACATCTACACTTAGCTGTTGTATGTCACATCATTCGCTATCTGAAAGGTACTTCTTCTCATGGTTTATTCTTTCCTACTAGATCTCCTATGAAACTGGTTGCCTTGAGGGATGCTGATTGGGCTACTTGTCCTAATACCTGTTGCTTTGTCACCGGCTGGTGCATGTTTCTTGGAAATTGATTGATATCATGGAAGAGTAAGAAACAAGATCGTGTCTCCAAATCTTCCATTGAGTCTGAATATTGTACTATGTCTGCTGCATGTTCTGATATTACTTTGGCTTCGAGGATTGTTGATTGAGCTTGGGTTTTCTCCACATGATTCCACTCCTCTCCATGTTGATAACACCAGTGCCATTCAAATTGCTACTAATTCAGTTTACCATAAGCGTACCAAGCATATTGAAGTGGATTGTCATTATATTCAGGAAGTTGTGAATACTTGTGTTGTTTCTCTTCCTCATGCTTCCACTACCTTACAGATAGCTGATGTGTTTACAAAAGCTCTCTCCCGACAATTTTAACAAAATGATGCTTCTTGACCGATTGGCATGAATTTGAGGGGGGATGTTACCATATATAGATAACATTTATTTTGTTATAACTGCTGTATATTTGCTTATATTGTACAGCTATGATTAGAGGTAAATCAGCCTGCAATAGTGTTTATAATCATTCTTTAGATTGAACAGTTATAACTATAATCAAGTTGTATATTCATCTATTTATTTGAATAAAAGTCAAGAGATATCATAAGGTATTCAACCAAAATTTTTCTCTTTTTCTATCAAGTTTATCAAAAGGAGTGAGTCCGTTCTAGAGAAATAAGAAAGTTTGTTTCTTCTGGAGTTTGTGGTTTAGTTTTCATGTGCTCTGGTTGAATGGTTATGTCCTCTTGGTAATTATAACAGTATTCACTATAATTTTATCAAATTGGCTGAAGCTTGTTCAGGGTAATCAATAACTGATATGATCCAGCTTCATAAGTGAATTAGAGCTCGTTCTAACCCATCACATCCTGAAACGGCCTATCATTCATGCACTATCCCAGGTCAATGGGTTATCATCGAAGGGGTTCACACTTAAGTCTCTAAGTATGCTTAGGTTCTGCAAATGGTTAAACATACTGAGTTGAGATAGTAGTGCCGGGATTCTTCATGGCCCACTTTCAGTGAGCAGTTCTTGAGTTTCCTTCTTTTGGACGCTTGCATGGAACAAGTGCATAGATATAATTAGGAAAAAGAAGCTGTGGCAATGATCCTGAAGAAAGGTATATGGAGGCCTTCCTCACCGATATAAGAGGAAAAAAGTGCAAGTCTGAAGTGATGGTTGATTCAGAATATCAGTTTCCTTGACATCATCATATAATTGCCAATGCTTCCATTACATAGCATATAGACTGGAGAATACATCAGATAAAGGGACGCATTGTTCTAGCTAACATTTCTGAGTCCCTCTTCTACTCTGTACACGGAAAAAATACATATATAGAATATAAACTGCAGAAACCTTGGGAACAACGTGGATCTGTGAAGTATCAATAACCTTTGTTTCCTATAAACAATCATCTTACTAGCTCCTTAGATATCAGATACCTAAAGGTAAAATTGTGAGGTATCCATTCAATGCCCTTCCGGGGCTTTCCTAGCAGACATTTCCTCATTGACTTTTTTAGAGACTCAGGCAATGACTTTTGGACCATTTCAATGATGCCAGCCTGACACAGACCCAAATCCTTCGCAAAGGATTCCACAATCTTTGGAAGTAGGATTTTGCGGTCCTTGTGCATGCCAAAAGTAGCTCGAATGTACTCTTCTTTTGCAACTTCGAGTTCCTGAAATACCCTCTTAGGAGTATACACACGAACCTGGGAAAAAAAGCTACATCAATTACTTGCACGTTAATAAAATAAACTGAAGCTAAAGCTGGTTTTGCGACAATTTGATGTAAACATAAAAGACACAGGGAAAGAGAAGTACTGCAGGATCAGAATGGCTTCCTGAACAGAGGGCAAAGTGCAAAAGGGGTTCTGCGTGCTCGATTGCATATGCTTGCCGCTCATCACCTCTCTTGAATTTTGACCTCGATGGCAGCAACAATCTTAGCCACTAAAATGAAAAGTAAGCTTTATCACCCTTACTACAAGAAGTTTACTAATCATAAAAAACAAGTTCCTAACAGCTTCCATAGTCCAAACATAGAGTAATGACACATGCATGCTTGAGATTGTGTGTATGATGAACAAGATGGCCTTCGCATTGATGTAACAAAAAGATGAATTTCAAGAATCGTTCACTGTGAGCCAATATCTAGACTCAAAGCTACTCTCCGATGACCATGCTATTACTAGTCCTCAAGGCCTAGCTAAAGCTTGAGATTCACCTGTCCAGGACGAGACATTCTGCAACCAAAGATAGAACTCTGTATTGTGTCTGCGCTGATTGTGTGTCCACCAACATTGTAAGCAGCCTGTATGCACCATGGTCAGAATAGAAATGAATAATTGTGACAAATTCTCTGCAAATGAAGAGCATAATGAGCTCTTCTTACCTTCAAAAGTAGAAAGACCCTCTTGACACTGTTTTGTGGAATCCCATAAGCCAGAAATGCCTGTTCAGAAGAAAAACAGCAGTCAGCTTAATTAGGACTAATGCAAAAGTCAACTTTCCATTGAACATTTCTGAGGAAAAGAATTATTACATGCATCACTAGCGCATTGTGCACATTGATCCAAAAAGCTATCTTTTCCTCGTGGTTAAGCTTACTAGGGCTTACTTCTTCTAGACGGCAGATAAGTGATCTACAACAAAATGATTTGTTAAGTGCAAGAGAACTTTTAATGAATTTACATCATGGCTAGGCTATTCAATGCCATCTGGTGATGACTAAACATCCACAATTGCTCACCTGAAGTTTTCTAGTAAGTGCTCAACATCTCCCAACTTTTGACTGTCTCTGTAAATCCATGGCACTTCAACCATTGTGCTATATGGCCCACTAAACTCTTTCAATCCTTCAACAAGGAAAGGGTTTTCCAATCGTACATCAAAAGATGAATTATTTCTGAACCCTGGACTCCAGATATCACCATGATCTCTTGGGGAGAATGGACTAACTGAGGAATGTGATGAATTGGGGGATGAAAGGCCATTATGGGTCAAAGGTGGGTCAGCAAGTTTGCAATATATGGCTGACATGCACTTGACCATATCCTCAGAAAGTTTGTTAGGTGATTCTGAAACATGATCAGAGACACGTGTACCAAGATGCTCTGCCAAACTGATTATACTTGATGCATTCTGAGAATACTGTATAAAACCACAGAAAATAAGTGATCCACCTGGGCTGGGGTTACAAAGGATTTTAGTTTCTTTAAAGTTACTTTCTGTACTAGCATTGGAATTGGAAGTGCATTGCAGTAAAAAGTCGTTGAAAGAAGGCAGAGCTATGATATGGTCAAACATTATAGCCAAGTCAAACAGAGAGGAACTATAAAAAAAACACTAGGGACTTTATGTTTGTGTTACCTCAATCATGGACAATGGTTGGGAAAGGCAGAGCTATGATATGGTCAAACATCATAGCCGAGTCAAACAGAGAGGAACTATAAAAAAACACTAGGGACTTTATGTTTGTGTTACCTCAATCATGGACAATGGTTGGGAATGGCAGACACGTGCTGTCCTTCCCAAAAACTCTGCTGGAGGAGAGTTTCTAGTAGAGAATGTTGAACGTTGTGATAGGGTAGAGTGACAACGGTGAACGCTAGAATCTAATGGGTTCTCTTGACCTCTAATGCCACTAAATTCCTTCTGCAGATTATCGCGTGACCGGAAACCAGAGAGCACATGTGGACTTCCTCTCCTTGACGTGAAATCAGGTTGGGGAACATCCAGCAACCTGCCTTTAGGAGTTGATGCTGTTGATTTTGCTGTTTCATTCTTGCGTGAAGGAGATACTGCAGAAGTTTTTGGATCAAATGCTTGGCGGTACAATGAAAGAAGATATTGTTCCAGATACACAACTTCCAACTCTAACACTGCAATTTCCTTGATTAGTTCTGCAGCTGGCTGCAACAATAAAAATACAAGGCACAGAGCATATTAGAAATCAGCGAGTGCATATTCACAACGACGATTGGATTCTGTTTGACAAGTGGAACCCACAAGAACCAGAAGCAAGATGCAACCACAAGTTATGATTATATTCTAAGTTTTGACAACTCAACTATTAGCAGAATATGCGTAGCTCAACTTGACTACAATGAGTTAGGCTTCAGGAGACTATGTAGTTAGATCGACAGTGGTCAAGAGAAGGACTTCTTTGCAGTTCTCTGGAAACTAATCAGGGAATTACCTTAGGCATTGACACATCAGCTGTAATATGATGAGACAAAGGTCTATGACTCAACGCTTTTTCCAAAGCACATCGAACCTCAAACTGATCTTGCAATCTTTTCTCAAGCTGTAGTATCTGCATACAAGTGATTGTGGAACAAAACAGAGTCAATAGAAAATTTTGACGTGTCACAAGAAACTTGTGATTTCAACAACAAAGGATTTATGTTCCACACCTCTTGCCTCAAAGATCTTCCAATTGAACTCTTGGGAGATTGTTTCTTGTTAGTTATGATAGAGTTCTTCAAATCCCCCATATCCTGATTACACCAGAACTCAAATATAAGTATAGTACTTGATCTTGTTTGAGGTTCTAATGGATGATTAAAATCTTAGTCCAAAATAACATGGTCACTCTGTGGTATATTTGCAAGCATTTTATATTTTTCAACATGGGCCACAAGGAAGATTTGACTAGAAGTAATCTGTTGCTTTCTAACCTACTCCAAACAAGGACCTTCATAGTATATGCAAAGAAAAAAAGAAACTGGAATAAAAAGTAGAGAAGAAATCCGGGGTCTGGCTGTTCTTGTGCCAAGGCCATCATATAAGATGAAATCAGAATAGCTACGCAATCCATATTATGAATCAAGCCTTCATGCACATAGAACACTCCAGATTTATTAACAAAAGAGTGAAAGAGAGTAATCTTACATGTTTTCTAAGGCATGGTGGTTCCAAGGAACTATATAATCCATCTTCCTCGACTTGTTTCTTGTATGGGAAGCTGCCATAGTGAAGATGAAGTATATGAACTGGAGAAGAAAAAGAACTGAAAAGTATGCTTCCGCAATCTAGTCAGCCGCATAGATAACTTACACAACCTAGTACAACATTTTACTGCATTTTCTTGTCCAAGTTGTGAAAGGGAAAGATAGCATAATAGATACCATTACCTTCTACATAAGGCACAGTTAGCAATCAATTTCCTAAGCTCCATTTAAAAAAAATTCAAAGGAGAAATTTCAACCCCAGAACGAGTAAAGAACACAGATTTCATGATAAGAAGCCCAACTTAAGGACAGTTCAAGAGAATCCTCAGTTTAACACTCTTTCTTGATGCAATAATTTTGGCTGGACCACAAAGCTTTCAAGGTTCTTCCTTGTGGACATATTGACTCACTAATATTAGAAATAGAGCCAAAATAGGGAATGTATACAATATAGTTCTCGTGGTTGCTACTTCTTAAACACGGTATTTTACAGCTGTGAATGCTCAAGTTTCAGTCAGCTAAATAAACCAGTCACAAGAACTATTCCTGTTAAGAGAACCCCGCGAGTGAACACATGAACTGAAACAGGCAACCAGAAGAATAATTACAAGCTACCAAAATATAACAAGTACCTCTTTGACCTCTTATGCCCAGGAGCCACTTTCCCACCGATAATTTTACGGCTTTCAGCCACTTCAGACAACATCTATGAAAGCCCATTTCCAAGCAGCAGCTAGTTAATTAAAACTTTTGAAGCAAGCGAATTAAGTGTAGTGAAACCAATGATAAAAAAAGTTACCATTACACTCCTGGAGCGAAACACGCGAGTATGCAGATGGGTGCTTTAAGAGATTGACCAGAGTAGTAGACCCAGTAGCTCACGGAAACCAAATTGGTTTGCAGAGAGCAGTAATTAGAATCCAAAAACTTCACTTGTCTTCTTGTATATGAACAAAACCAGAGGTTAGAGGAAGTACTGTCAAAGTGATCATTTGTAGTTACCAGAGTCTGAACATAACAGAGCTGAACGAGATCGGTTTCACCAATGCTACAGAGTCTGCCGCTCAGTAAAGATAGGACATTTGAGCTTTTGACCGGTGAACCTTCACCTTGAAGACAGTCTCACTCTGTATAAACGAGGTGGCTTTTGTAAGAAACAGAGGGACCTTTTGCATTAAAAAATGGAAAACCAGCTCGTGGGCTTAAAATGAAGAAGAAAGTTAGCATGAGTCTGGACCTGCAAATGTCAAAGCGTCTAAAGCTAACTGGAGGGATCCAAGGGACAAAAAGAGAAGAAGCTATATATAGTGGCTGTGCTGTGACTGTTAAGCGAAAGTAAAATATAATATAATAATGCTGTCAAGATAGAACCCATATTTCCATATTCTCTTTTCTTGTTGGGGAGCAAGTGGGAGTTGGTGAACCTCCCTACACCCTTTGTCTCGTACTCGTGTATCCAATATATGCTGTCCTCTGTGTACCTTGCCTATCCACAGTTTGCACTTTTGTGATGCAGAAGAAACAGTGCAGAATGATAGAATGAAAACCACAAGAAATTTCAATCTGAAAAGCTTTCATTTCTTCATCAGTAAATTAATCTGTATAATTAAGTTTGCTGCTGTTGGAGTCAAGATACAAATATATGCTAATTCGATGCAATCATTGTAATCTGAAAAAACAAATTGTTGGCCCATCTTACCAAACTTTTGCTGTATGATTGCTAAGATGTTACTTTCCATGTTGACAGACCCCTAAACTTAAAGTCAAAAAGGTTTCAATTACTTGCAATCCAACGTTAACCCTGATTTGATATTACAGGACTTTACTTAAGCTTGTATATTACCAGCCTAGACAAATCTACAGATGAAACAAAGATTTCCAGGTGCCACAGGACAAGAAAAAGTCTTCTTTTTACTGTCATTCGCAAATATAAAAGGCTCATTTACCAGAACTGATTGACATGCTTAAAGAATAAATAAGACCATAGAAGACAAAAACTACGACTTTAGAGTGAAGTAAGGCCACTTCCACGTAAACAAGAATAAGATTTGCAGCTACAACTAACGTGATTGCTAAAGTTTGACTAACCCTAGAAAGAGATACTGAGTAATTACAACGTCATGGCTCAAATGTACTGTCCAATTAAACTTGTTGATCTTTTACGTTTCTTGAAAGGTGAAGGAAGTCGTTAGACTCCAAATTCTGATAGTTTCAAGACAATGCACAAAGCCATGCAATATACCAAGCTTGTCAGTTACTTTTAATTCCAAAACTTTGATGGGTTTGTTTGCTTCTCAAGAAAGTTAACGTCTTTATAGAGCACTTCTCCAGGTACAGCCCGAAAGTTGCTCCAAAGCGAGTCCATCCAAATATAACGATTATAAGCATTTAACGATCATTAACCAAGAAAAAAGAGTAAAAGTCCAAGTGTAAGTTGCTAAAATGTTTTCAGCCTACAAGAAGAAAAGCAGTTTCACCTAAAAAGGAACAAAGGATAAGAGGGATAAAGTAGACATTGGATGCCTGGGAATGAAATGAGGTTTTGTGGGGCATATCATTGTCTAAACCTCAGCTCTTTTGAGAAAAATCAGATCATGGAGAGATGGATACCCCATATTGTCCTTCAGTAGACAAGAGACTAATCTTTGTCAAAGAATCCTCAAAATAAAAATATGATGGTATATGGAGGTCTTGACCTTTCCCACCATTCGATGCAAAAGAAAAGGTGACTCTGTGTGCGTGTTCAAAGGTGGTCAGGTTTCCCTTTTTGTCGTGATGTTCGTTTCCTCAGAAAACAAAGTATCTTTTCCCGCTGCAACAACTGTGGAAGAAGATAAAAAGACGAGAGAGGCTGTCCCTCGGAAAACTTGCTATTTCTGATTGTCCTTTCTGGTTGAGATTGTACAAAATCCAAAAACTTCCTGTGGTAATCTCATCTGCTTATTAAATGTCCAAATCCAAAACCCTATGTAGAGCCTGGTTTGTGGATGGCTTACAAACATAAATATGGAGACTTAAACATGCCATACAATAAATTCCTGAAGAAAGTTTTAATATGGATATTTTGGACTCACCTTGGAGATTAATCTGGGACCATCAGGATTCAGGAGTTGAAATTTACATTTCCAATATATAAATAAATGCAACTTCTGTTTTATCTTATTCAATGATTCTATAGAGGGATGATTTTTCAATGTCAGACATGTAAGAGCATCAGGAAAATTATGTTTTTAAGGGGTTCGATTTTTCAAGCAGATGCATCATTTTTCAAACAAATCTGACAGACATGCTCAAATTTTTGGATTAAAAACAATTAATCTCTTCAATCGTGAACCAAAAACAGGAAAAAAAAAAAAACACCCCCCTTTTTACAATCATAAAATCGTACTCAGAGTTCCAAATACACACAGATTTTCCTCGAAATGTAGTCAGTTTATAAACACAAGATTAGGTAGATTTCATGTGTCCCTATGATATTTAGATCAAGAATAATGTCTTTTATATTGCCAAATCTCTTGTTTCCCACAATTGTCTGAATGGTAAAACAATGCCTGCTATCCTTCTTATTTAATCTCTCCAATGGTGAATTTCAATGGCAACTTATACGGGGGATTCAAATTATAGAAATGACCAGATAATAATCAAGTATAGTGTAGCTTCAAACAGGTTCCAAGGCTATCATTTTTCAAGGAATCACGCATGGAAGGAGGCAAAAGGGACAAATTAGAAATGATTATAAAAGATGCATGAAGTTCTAAGGAAGCTTGAAAGATTCCAGTGCTCAGATTCGAATCGAAGGAGAGTTGAACTTGCTTCTTTGTATTAAACCAACCTGTTTTATTATAAAATTATTTCAATGTATTGAAATTTTTTTAAAAAGGGAGGTTTACATATAAAGAGATTGATGTATAGAACTTACAATGTTAAGAGAACGAGTTATAAATACTTTCTTTAAAGATTATGAGGATATTATTAAACTAATTTTTTAATTTAACTTCAAACATATGCAGACCATTTTTGGTTTCGCATCATTCTTGCAAGCATCCATCGAAGACAGACTTAACAATTTCACTTTGTCATAAAAGAAGATGACAGTTCTAATGCTGAATCCAATTCAAAAACGTGTCTCAGAATCCATGCTTCCCTCTCTGATCCATCCTCATCCTCCTGATTCCTGCATAACAAGTGGGGACTAACCAAAGCATTGCCTAGAGCTGGCAAATTCACATAATCCAGAAGACATGTCCTTTAGCTATGGAGAGATTGACAGGGAAATCAAATTATATGGTAATGGTAGCGGTGGTGGGCAAAATGAGAGAGACGAGACCTACAAGAGGAGGGCTAACTACGTTGTATAGGATTGGTGATGAGGCGCTTGGAATCCCACAACTGTGACCAAAAAAAAAAAGAGAGAACTTTCCAAAAACATTTGGACAAAGAGTCAATGCCAATCATAACCAGCAAAAGGCATCTCTCTCCATCTTTTGCCGTCCCCACTTCACCACTTTTGCTCTCTCTACTAGAAATGGTCCAAAACGGCTTGTCCTGGAATATGTAAATCGCGGTCTATAGACTCGTAGATGATCATGAGTGCATTATTTTAAAGAACAAATAATTACTCTTTATGCCTTGAAGTAGTCTCCTTTTCACACCACCTCTTTTCATCATCTTTGCCAACTTCGCTTGTTAAGGACCATCTAAGGTTAAGGAGAGTATCACATTTTTGTCACTTACTGTATATAACTTTGCGCACCATATTAGCTTCTAATTAGACAATTGGTTGCGCATTCAAATCTTTACATAATTAACGTTCCAAGAGCCCAAGAGTAATATCATTTTAATTTAAAAGACTTACAAGATAAAAAATGATTTATACGTGAAACAAATTATTGGTTATTATTTTAAGATTTTGGGTATTAATTTGTTTTTGGGACAATCATATTATTTATCCTCTATTTTTTAAAATATTTAAATTCTCTAATATTAAAATGTATCTTAAAATTTTAATTTAATCAAGTATTTCTATTAATTTATGATATCGAAAAATTGTCATGATATATTTAAAATAAGTTATGTATAAACTCCTTTATTTTTATTAAAGTCATTTGAACATATTTACACAATTTAAAAATTATAAGATAAATTATGTCACAACACTAGTAGGTTTTAAGCGCATTTGGGTTATTTTAAGGGAAAATATGAAACTTAAGATATAAATGACATTATTTTAGGGGCAAATTCAAATTAAAAATTCGTGGTTGTGATAGAAGTAAATGGGGTTACAAAGAGATGAGTGTTGTTAAATAATGACTTGAATTGAGAATGAACATAAGTAAAAAAAAGCCAAGAATGAAATTAAAAAAAAAAGTAATTAAGAATTCAAACAAGAGACATAAAGTACATGGTACTTCCAAGTTGAATTTTTGTTTTTTTAATAATTTTAATTTTTATATGTGTTTAAAAATTTGAAATGAAAATACATTTTTTCATAATTTATTTTGAGTGTTAGACCATATTTCCTTTTGGTCTGGCTGAAGTTTACTCTTGTACGAGTCTTTTATAGTATGTATTCTTATCTTATACCTTTTATTGTTAATCTTTGAAATGTTTTGCACCGAGTTACTTTTATATTGTCTTGCCTATTTTTATTATTCATGTCATTTTTGTTTATCTTTATTATTTATTTGTATTTTTACTTAATTATTTTAATACATTTTTATGTTTATTTGACTTATTTACTTAGTTATTTTATTTTATTATTTTTGTTTAGCATATTTATACATCCATTTTTAATTTTAGAAATAGCCTTTCTTGTCAGTAAGGATAAAATTGTGTAAAATCGGACCTCCTCAAACTCCACATCTTAACGGGACTTTAACTGAGTGTTGATGATTATGATAATTATTTTGAGTGTATCATATTAACTTTTTAATAATAAAGCTTGACGGAAATACATGATTGAGTATTAAATGAAGAAATGTAATAATCTTAAAATTAGTCGTAGAAAAATATGGCTGTCCTTAAGTACGTGCCTATCTACTCCTTTTCTCTATGTATGCTGCAGTCGATCCAACGTCCAAGAGGCCATTGCTTTGGTAACGATGAACTCTAGGAACTGAAGGATTTACTTTTGCTGGTGAAGAACATGGTCCGTGTGTAACCTGCACGCATAGTTTAGCTCTACCCTCTTCTAACTGCAAAAGTGGCAACCATCATTCAAGGAGAAAAGCAAAGCAAAGCGTGCATGCTGCTTTCCATTTATCCCTTACTTTACTCTTCTCTACAGTCAACTCAGAACAACATCAATACATTTTTTTTATTACAAAATCATGTATGGTCAAACACTGGTTCTCAGTTATCTTATGCTACGCTCATGGCATTACAAACTGACGACTTTTTGAAAATGTGTGTTTAACTTAAAAATTCGTTGTAGTTTAATAATGCTTTGGTCTTCCCTTTGGCATTGCATGCAAGGAGTTCTAGGGCCTTCAATTTTCTGTTGTCTAAACTATGCTCTGCTTCAAATAAATTACAAGGTTTTACAAGTGCAAAGGCTTGATGGGATGAGAAGCCTTTAAACAATTAGTGGAAGAAAGTAGACTAAAGTCCAAAGTGGCCTTCAACCCTTTTTAGGCAGATTTTCTCTCTTTCCCAGTCTTTCTTTCTCCTTTAATTTTTCTTTTCCTAAAAGGGGTTTAAGGGAATAAAGGGTTTCAAAGCTAACCTAAAGATTCCGAACATTTAAAAAGCATCTCTGCTTAAACACAGGCCAATTATGTGAATCCCTTCTTCAACGCCTCAATTTAGGGTTTCTTGGTGTTATAGTTTATTTGGTAATATATCCCTATCATATAATACAATCGCTTCTAATAATATCTCTTTTATTGTCAAGGAGATGTGACGTTGTTAACTCAAATCTATGTGTGATTGGTTTGATAGTTATAGAGGCAATACAAGAATGAACTAGGTAAGAGATTGCTTGTGAAAGTGAAACTACTTGCCAATCATATTACTGGTGGACTTTTGGGCTCAGAACCGAAAAGCCCAAATCCACCTTTGACAGCCCCAAATTAAGTTCCCTACAAAGAAGAAACATATTTTAGAAGAATGTGAGAGTGAGTGGGTTTATCTAATAGATATTACAGACAATATTATATACATAGTAATCCTCAAGTACAATTGATTTTCTATACAATGAGTATTAAAATTCTTTATGATTAGTAAACCAAACCTGAGCTATGCGGGTTTAAGCAAGGTGGTGATTGAAATTTCAAGTGGGCATTTAATGGTTGGACCCAGGACAGTGATCCAAGCCCACTCAATACTAAGTAGGCTTTGAACAATAACTTTTCAGTGCGGTATGTACTCCATAAGCATGGGTTTAGTTTAACTTTGGAACAATTTCCACATCCTCTCTCATTTACCATGCTTAAATTTGATTTGACCAGATGGACATAGACATCCATGCTTTTTCTGGTTTAGCTACTTGTTAAATTTCTTTTCCTATGCCTATAATCCAATCTTTTCAAAGGATAGTCTTAGACTTTGTTAAAAGAACATATCTTTATTAATTTTAAAATGAAATTGGGAAGTGCTATGTCTCTAAGTATGACATATATAAACAACAACAGCAGCAGTCTGGTAAAACTCCCGCTAAACATGATATCTAGCCCTCTGGGGAGGTTCAAAACACGTTGCCTTATCCCTAATTAGTAGATAACCTATTTTTGAATGACTCACAAAAAATAATAAAAGTATGACATATGTCATTTTTATTAAAATTTTTAATAAGAAATTACATAAAGCATACATGTCTCAATTTAATAAGGTATAATAAATTATTAAGAATATTAAATTATAAAAATATAAAAAAATAAGTTGATTTATTAAAAAAGTTGTATCTTAACTCTATTTAAAGATAATAGGTACTTTAATTTAAGGCTGATAATATTCACTCGATCCAATTTGACCTGGACTAAAATTAACGAATTAAGTTTGAATATAAGATTGAATAAATTGTAATAACTTTTTAAGAATATTAGATCATACAAACATTTAAAAATGAATCGATTCATTAAAGATAATAGTTACTTTAATTTAAGGTTCCTAATATTAGATCGATCCAATTTGACTAGGACTAAAATTAACGAATTAGAATTGAGTTTGGAAGTCATGATATCATTTTTTGAATATACAATAAATACGTATTAATTATAAGTGAAAATTATAAATTACCGACATGTGTTGACCCTAAGTTAAGCATCAATTCATCATATAAAAGGGAGTTGTTGCATATATGCGATGTTTTCCATGAAACTGATTTTGACTTTTAAGGCAGAAGAAATGTGCAACGCGTAAGCGATTCATACGACGTCGTGGGAGTTACAGTGAAAACGCAAATCTCTATGCGCTGTCGCAAGCCTCGGAATCATAAAAACTCGCCTAGTCTATAACCATCAGCTTTTTGGTTCCGTTAGATTTATAAAAAAAGGAAAATCCAGCTGTTTTCTTCTTCATACAGATACATACATACCCTCGAACTCTAACTCTAAACCGTACCGTACCCCACCCCCAACCATACTCTTCCTTTCTCTCTCTAGAGCTCTCTACATATGTAACTATCTTGTATTTCCGTTTTTCAATAAACAGCTCTTTAGGCCACGGGGCACTTACTAGCCATAAGCCCAATTGTCAATCTTGTTGTTCTGTTTCGATTTCGTCCCTCCCTGACCCTGTACTCAACCCCCCCTCTTTCACCCTTCACAAAATCTGGTCACTAGCCAATATTGACAGAAATTGGCCAAGCAATTTTTTCAACACACAATTATCACACATGCCCACCAAAAAAAAAATTGTCTAACGCCCGTCAATTTTCTCACCTTCACCCCCCTGCCCATCTCTTAAATCTTGTAACCAAAACCAAAAACCACATCTATTCCAAAAGGTGGTGATCTCTGTGCGAGGCTATTTCTGTTTTGAGGTACATTACCCATTACTCCTCCGTCACATAATCGTCTGCGTGTTACTTATTACTAGTCACGAGAGGGACAGACAGACACCCATCTATGTTGCTTATGTTGTTGCATGTCACATACGTTTCTCTTACAGTCAATTTTTTTTTTTTTGTGACCTAGCTGCTACCTCCCCCGCTGCTAACCTTAATATAAATTTTAAACCCACAAAGGACAAACAACCCCAACTCAAAACTGGGCAACCCCACTTCGATTCAACCTTTAATTTGGACTCCCCATTGATAATTACTATATTTTATGGATCAAAATTGTGTCTTTATGGTGTTTCCTAATTTTCCTGATCGGACCCACCCTCTGGTTCACCCCTATTTCACATACGTATGATGTTGAGGGGTTTTATAGGTAATTTGAAGGCCTCTAATTCTTGCTTCGGTTAATCATGGGAATTTCGGAGTAATGCAGCTCCCGTATTGGGTCAAGTGGATTGCGGTTTTAGCTCATGGTATCTGAAACTATTTGTCGCTTAAGGTAGTTTCTAGGATCTGGCCTGTTAATCTTTATAAGAAGTTTCCTTTTTTTTTTTGGTTTTAATTCCTTGGTTACATCTGCTATGTATTATGCTGCATTATTTTGCCGTGTGGTAGTGTTACTGTTGCCAAATTTATAGACAGTGAGACCTTTAAAAACTTAAAAGTTCTTGTAATAAGTTACATTCAGTTTTCTGGTCGATTTGTTCACTTGATTTGTCATATAATGTTTATACGATTATCCTTGAATACGGTGCTACAATTTATTAGCCTGGTGTGGGTTGCTTTCGATTGAAATCGGGTATGCAGTTTGCTCCATTCTGTACGTGAGCAACGTTGGTGTACTGAACACGAGAAAGCAGGGCAGAGGAGACAGAAGGTGGCAGCATTTTATCAGCTGGTTCTGTCTTTTATTTGTACGTTATAATATGCAATTAATTCAGCATATTATTACCATTGTTACTGTTACCAATAACAATAATGCTATTAACATTCACCTTTTTGTTTTCTGAATGTGGACACATGAAGCAGTATTTGAATTTTCAGTTGAGATTTCATTGACGATATTTTTTAAAGACGGAATATGAAGAGTCAAGAAAAGTGCTTATAAAGTACCTATGGTTCGTGGAGTACTTGAGTTCAGTTATTGATTTAGAGGTTCCATAGTTATAACGGTGAACTTCAAAGAGACCAACGAAAATAGGAAAAATGGTTGCGAAATGCTAAAAGTAAAAGTAAAGAAATTATGCTGACGCAAAAATAAAGAATTCTTATATCTGTTGATAGATGCCCAGGTGAGATAAATGGTTGCATTGCTAACTTCTAATATGCGTTAATTGTGGTTATTTCTTCCCTTGCAATAGTTTTGGCTTGGTCAAACATAATTGGTTCCCTTTCAATACTTGTGTTTCTAAACAAGTGGTAAAATAATTGGCTCACTTGTTCTCCTGAAAAGTAAGAGGTTTGGAGCATTTAAACATAATGTGCATAAACCTATTTTGTTGTGCAAATTTAATATCTTCAAGACTGCATGTTTAGGTTCCTGTGGGGTATGGTATATCAGGATGCTGATGTGAATGTAAATCAATGTGCCACAATGTGGGCTGTTGGAAATGAAAAACTTCTTCGAAACAGATTTTACAAGTTCTTTTGTTAATTTTACAGTAGTTCAACAATAGAAGTGTTTGATGTTTCTGCATAAGGTTGCTGTGTCCTTTTATTCTATTATGCTCAGAGCCTGGAGCTTGAAATGTAACTTCGTCGAGCTCAAAGCCTGGAGCTTTAGATGCAACTTTGTTACTTCTTCTGTTTAGTTTTTTGTCTCTTAGCATTTAATTTATTGTGCTGTCATAATGGTTGGGTGATTAAAATCAACACTATGTTGGATCATTCAACAACAGCTTGTTTTGATTGTTACTCTATAGGGGCTTCATATAGACCCTTTTGCCATCAGTTTGTTTTGCCTCCTTAGGACACTCTTGGTAGATATTTAGCTCCTTGACCTATGACTTCTGTTTATATTCCTCTCAGCTTCCAATGCATTTAGCTTTACTTGAACAGGAAAATTTGATGAAAACCAGCCAATAATTCTCTATGCATTACATGTGACTGGAGATTTTAGCATAAATTATGGAAGTCCTTCCTTGTTCTGGTGTCCAGTATGTTGGAGAATCCGATGGTGCTCAACAGAATTCGGGAACATCTTTTGCTTATAGTGGTGAATCTAATGGATTTGAACATAGAAATGAAGTTCAGACTGCTGATGCTAGAGCTGATGGCTTATTACTGAACATGGATAAGACAGAAAGATCTAAACAGGAACATGGAACTTTGGATGAATCGCCCATGTCAGAGGGACACAAAATTGGAGCTCCATTTTCTGATTGTCAGGCAGAGAGTCAAAGGTTGTCGTGTGATTCTTATGATTTCAATGGTGGCGACTTGAACATGCATAGTTACTGCATAGAACCATGTGCAACCTCTGAGAACTCTCACTTGACTATGGATCCTTTTGGAAGTGAGCCAAGCAGCTGCAAGGACGGAGATTCTTCTCTTTCAGATCCCAAGTGGCTTGAAAATGACGAAGCAGTTGCTTTATGGGTCAAGGTACATGCTTTCGTAAATGCATAGTTTTCTTTTGCAAGCTAGGGCTTTCTAACACCCGTTAAAATAGTTATAATTTTAGAAGGTGTTGTGTACAATTTTTAAGTGTCTAGTTAATTCTTTGCTTGTGGTACCTCATCCTTTTTGGAATCCTTCTTGGCTCGTCTTTGTTGCTTGTTCTCGGCAAAATCCATTATAGTATCTTCTGGTTTTAATTCATTTGCTTTTCCAATTATAGTGGAGAGGGAAGTGGCAAGCAGGAATTAGATGTGCAAGCGAGGACCGGCCTTTATCAACTCTGAAAGCAAAGCCAACTCATGATCGGAAGAAGTATTTTGTGGTTTTTTTTCCCCACACTAGGAACTATTCCTGGGTAGATATGCAACTTGTTCAACCAATCAATGAGTTTCCACAGCCTGTTGCATATAGTACTCATAAAATTGGACTAAAAATGGTTAATGATCTAAGTGTTCCACGACGGTTTATAATGCAAAAACTGGCTGTTGGCATGCTGAATATTGTTGATCAATTCCATAGGGAGGTAATCTGCTTATTGATTGGTTGATTTTACTATACTGAAAAAGACCTTTAACTGCTCTGATCTTGCTTACAATTTTCATTTTGGTTCTCAAATTTGTAATAGGCTTTGATAGATACTGCTCGTGATGTGATGGTGTGGAAAGAATTTGCTATGGAGGCTTCACGTTGTAATGGTTATCCTGATCTTGGAAGAATGCTCCTGAAACTTCAAATGGTAAGCTCCTCCTCTTATGGTAATTTGAGAAAAAAGGATTTAGGACCTTTCACCAACTCATTTTCCATATATGCCGCAGCAAGTTCCAACATGTAAAAGCAAGTTCCTCTCCGATATCCGAATCCTTTGTTAGTCTACAACTGTCTTAGATAAATAACTGCTGAAGCCACTTTTTGTATCGACGTGCATTAGAGAGATATATAGTCACCATATACACTTCATATCCCTTCCAAAGTTGTGCTAGATATACCCTCACTTGGTTGTGTTCTTTGTGCTGAAGTATTATGTCCTATTTTCTATTGTCTTTTTGAGGGCCAAAATTTGATACCTTATACATGTGGAATTTTAGGTTGGGCAGCTTGAAAATTTTGTTTTGGTTATGCCAAACATTGCCTTTGCTTTCCAAGTTTGAATTTCTTTTTGAGATTTTAGCCTAGGTTTGTTTGATTAGAAAAGTTCTACTATTTATCTTGGTTAGTAATAAAGTGATGTTTTATTTTCTGTCTCAACAGATGATATTACAGCGTTACCTGAACTCAGACTGGCTTCTAAATTCTTTTCAATCTTGGGTGCATCATTGTCAGACTGCAAATTGTGCTGAATCCATTGAACTAGTACGGGAGGTATGTATCAAATAATGCCTTGCTTGTTTTAACAACTATTCAATGCCATGGGGTACCGTCATCCAGCTTGACATTTCTGTGAAAAGATTTTACATTTACTATGATGCTTATTCCATAGGATCCACATGTGTGTTGAATCGATATTAAATGTGTGATGCCATTGCTTAGATACTAAAAAGATGGATAAGCCAATTCTATAGGTTGCTATATGGGCACCCTTTACGTGTTGGCCTGTCAATAGTACTGGAAGAGACATTTGTTCTTGTTGCTCCTCATGATGTGCTCTTTTTGCTTCTTGATAGTATCTCTAGAATGCCAACTGAAAACCAAGTGATTATCTCTCTCTTTCTTTCTCTTCCACTCTATTTTTTGTTAAACTGCCAACTTAATTGCTTTCCTACATTATAAGTGCTTGCAGCACACATAAACATAAAATACTGGTCAATCTCTGGTATTGCTAACATCTTTAGTTTTTCACATTGTTATCAATTTAATCCATAAATGACCTAATGCAACTATCTCTACTTGCTTTCTTATTCTCTTGGACAGCCTTAAGCAATCTAATACCTTCAAATATCAATCATTGTAAGGTGAACTAATTGTGCTACATTATTTGTTCTTATTTTCAGTTTGAAGTAACCATTTAAAGCTGTGCAGACATCTATGTACTACGGTGTTTTTATTCTTAGAACCTTGTGATATAACGCGCTCCTTTACTGCTCAGCTCATTCACTTTTTGTTTGTATCAAGTATGATACAGTGCATTTCTACTGCTTTATATCTTTTCTCTTCACCTTTTGCTGTTTTATTTTTTCTCTCTTGGATGCAGGAATTGTTTGATTCTATCCGTTGGAATGACATCAACTCTCTCAGGGATGCACCAGGTCAGCCAACATTTACTTCCGAGTGGAAAACCTGGAAGCATGAAGTTATGAAATGGTTTTCAACATCTCATCCAATATCTAGTGGCGACGATATGGAGCATAGGAGTTGTGATAGTCCCTCAACACCGAGTTTGCAAGTTAGTATGAAGAGGCCCAAGCTAGAAGTACGTCGAGCTGAGCCACATTCTTCCCAGGTGGAAACAAGCAATACACTTCAGTCAATGACTGTTGAAATTGACTCTGAATTCTTCAATAATCGAGACAGTATAAATGCTTCCACCTTAGTGTCAAAGATATCCACAGAGGTAGGTTCTAGGTTGGAAACTGCACCTGCAGAGTCACCTTGCAGTGTGGCTGAAAGATGGGATGAAATTGTAGTTGAAGCTGGCGATACTGAGCTGATGCAGCCCAAACATGTAGAAATGACACCTGTAAATGGGACTGTCGCTAACAAAAACATAGATTATGGAAATAAGAATCGCCAGTGCACAGCTTTCATCGAGTCGAAAGGGAGACAGTGTGTAAGGTGGGCAAATGAGGGTGATGTGTACTGTTGTGTGCATTTGGCCTCTCGTTTCACTGGAAGCTCCACTAAAGTAGAGGCAAGTCCTCCAGTTCATACTCCATTGTGTGAAGGTACAACTGTTCTAGGCACCCGATGTAAGCATCGGTCTCTTCCAGGTTCCTTGTTCTGTAAGAAACACAGACCCCGAACTGAAGCAAAAGGCATTTTGAGTTCACCAGAAATTAATCTTAAGAGAAAGCATGAAGAGATAAATCCCAGTTTTGAATCCTCACATTCCAAAGATGTAGTAGTGGCTGGAGAAGTTGAAAGTCCCCTTCAAGTGGAGCCTCTCCTAATTATGGATGATGTGGATGCTGTCAATGGAAGAAACAGCTTAGTTGCAAAGCTTGAATATCCTAGCCAGGATTACAAGAGCACAGAAGTGCATAACTGCATTGGTTCAAGCCCCATTGATGGTAGTGGTCCTTGTAATGAAAGTCCAAAGCGCTATTCAATCTACTGTGAGAAACACATTCCAAGTTGGCTTAAGCGTGCGAGAAATGGTAAAAGTAGGATCATATCAAAAGAAGTGTTTATAGATCTTTTGAAGTATTGTTCCTCAGTGCAGCAGAAAATGCATTTACATCAAGCATGTGAGCTTTTCTACAAGCTATTCAAAAGTATTTTATCTCTAAGGAACCCTGTTCCCATGGATGTTCAACTGCAGTGGGCCCTGACTGAAGCTTTAAAAGATTCTTCTGTAGGAGAATTATTGTTAAAATTAGTTTACACTGAGAAAGATAGACTCATGAGAATATGGGGTTTTAGTGCTGCTGATGATGTACATATTTCCTCCTCTGAAATGCCTGAATCTATAAATATTCCGTTGAGTGGTAATGCAAGTCATGATGATGAAACCTCTATCAAGTGCAAAATATGCTCAAAGGAGTTTCTGAATGACCAGGATCTTAGCAGTCACTGGATGGACATCCATAAAAAAGAAGCACAGTGGCTATTCCGGGGTCATGCTTGTGCCATATGCCTGGACTCCTTTACAAACAAGAAAGGTTTGGAAACCCATGTCCAGGAGAGACACCACGTGCAATTTGTTGAACAGTGCATGCTGCTTCAGTGCATTCCTTGTCACAGCCATTTTGGGAATATAGAGCAGTTATGGCTGCATGTATTCTCAGTCCATCCAATGGAGCTGAGGCTGTCAAAAACTGCTCAGCATCCCAATGTGTCAATAATTCAGGAGAAAGAAAATTCTGTACCAAAAGTTGAGCAGAGCAATGTAACTTCTATGGATAATAACACGGAGCATTTAGGTGGTATTCGGAAGTTTGTTTGCAGGTTTTGTGGGTTGAAATTTGACTTGTTGCCTGATCTTGGCCGCCACCATCAGGCTGCTCATATGGGACCAAATCTATCAAGTTCCCGTCCCCAAAAGAAGGGCATCCATTATTATGCTTACAAACTAAAATCTGGAAGACTTACCCGCCCTAGGTTTAAGAAAGGTCTGGGGGCAGCAACATATAGGATGAGGAACAGGGGCAGTGTTGGTATGAAAAAACCCATTCGACCATCAAAGTCACTTGATACCGGAGATTTAAGTATACAGCCTCAAGTAACTGAGTTTGGGACTCTTGGTCGGCTGGCAGAACCACAATGTACAGCAGTTGCAAAGATACTGTTTTCTGAAGTCCAGAAAAGCAAAGCTCGACCAAATAACCACGACATTTTGGTTATTGCTCGCTCTGTTTGCTGTAAGGTGAGCCTGAAAGCATCGTTGGAGGGTAAATATGGAGTATTGCCAGAGAGTTTGTATCTCAAGGCAGCCAAACTTTGCAGTGAGCATAATATTCGAGTGCAATGGCATCAAGAGGGTTTTATCTGTCCAAGAGGTTGCAAGAGCTTTAAGGACCCAGGACTGTTGTCACCCGTAATGCCATTTCTGAATGGGTTTGTGCAGAAAGAATTGGCAGATATGACTGTCCACAAGGATAATGAGTGGTCCATGGATGAGTGTCACTATGTCATTGATTTGCATGATCTTAGAGGGAGGCCTAAGCAAAAGGCCACTGTATTATGTGATGATATTAGCTTTGGAAAAGAACCAATACCAGTCACCTGTGTGATGGATGAAGATATAGTTGATTCCCGTCATCCTTCCATGAATGTTTCGGCTGATGAAAATCCTAAATGCCCGATGCCTTGGGAAATGTTTACCTATGTCACAAGGCCATTGCTTGATCAACTCCATGGTATAGATATCGAGGTAATCTTTTATTGGTGGTAAGCTGAACCTTGTCAATGTCCTTTGAGTTTGATTGTGACCTTTGTATGCACAATGGACTTGTTTGTTCTGCTTCTCACCATCAGGGTTGTGATCTTGAATTGACCTCCCTACCAAATGAGCATGCTTATGCACATTGCTTCTCAATTATTTGTTCTTAAGGTGTTCCTGTTTTTGTTTCTCCTTGGTGCAGAGTTTGAACTTGGGTTGTTCCTGTCAACATACGATATGCTGTGCGGAAACATGTGATCATGTTTACCTCTTTGAGAATGACTACGAAGATGCAAAAGACATAAATGGGAAATCCATGAATCGCAAGTTCCCTTATGATGATAAAGGGCGAATTATTTTGGAGGTAATGCCAACCTCTTCTTTTATGAATATTGTCTCAAAATTGTGTGTGGAGTAATTTACTCTTAATTAGTTGTTGCCAAGCTCCTCTACATGAGTACAAGTGGGACACTAATTGATCCTATTCTTTGATTACATGACCTTTTAGCACAATGTTTATGGACTTGTGCTTTTTTCTTAAATCTGTTATGGAAAGTGATATGTTATATCATTCATGCTCTGCACTCGCGGTGCAGCAAATTGTATATGTGTGGATGAAAATCAATTTGAAGAGGGGACATACATCTATTGATAATGCTTAGATTTAGCCAACATTGGAACCTTTTTAATATCTTTATTGGATGATTATCAGCAGTTACTTCTTTCCTACTCCCTACTTTTTGGCAGATAGCCCAACAGCCAGAATTTACATTTCCTGCTGCAATTTTTATTTATATAACATCATGTTAGAAGCATAAATGATTATCTGCCTTCTGTTTTCTTGTTGAGAATAACTTTTTATGAGATTTCTTGGAAATATGTAGGAGGGTTACCTTGTTTATGAGTGCAATCAATTGTGTGGCTGCAATAAATCCTGCCCCAACAGGGTCTTGCAAAATGGCATACGTGTAAAGTTGGAAGTTTTCAAGACAGAAAACAAGGTATGGTTCCATTTTTCTAATTTTTTGTTTTGCCTTGTATGACGTCTCTACTTGTTGATGTCAGGGTTGGGCAGTCAGGGCAGGTGAACCAATCCTACGTGGCACGTTTATATGCGAGTACATTGGGGAGGTTTTGGAGGAGCAGGAGGCAGAAAAGCGGCATGACAGGTTAGAGACTTTATGCAATCTTTTCAGCTTATGCTTTCTGTGCATATCTTATGAATGTTCTTTCTTGGGCTTCCAGGTACGGGAAGGAAGGCTGCAGCTATATTTATAATGTTGATGCTCATACTGATGATATGAGCAGATTGATTGAAGCACAGGCCCCCTATGTTATTGACGCTACAAAATATGGGAATGTATCAAGGTTCATCAATCACAGGTAGGAAAGAATTTACTAGGTAGAGTGTGTCACGAGTTTGAATGTTTGGATTCCTGCTTGCAAGGACAATCTTTTGAATTAATCAAAACAGTAGCAGGTGGCTTCTGATACCCCTCATGACATGTTTTTATTGCAGCTGCATGCCAAATCTTGTCAATCGCCAAGTTCTTGTGGACAGCATGGACTCAATGGGTGCTCATATTGGTCTTTATGCAAGTCGAGATGTAAGCAAATTCTACCCAATCTTCTTTTATGTCATTCTTTTTAATGAATGGGATTGGTATTAGCAAGACTTCTATATGCTTCTCATATTGTAATGTGGCATGCAAGTATCGGTATTATTGTTGGGTTCAGGGATGCACGTTTGCTCAGGGAATACATTCTCTTTCTAATGGGAGGTTTTGTACCTTACAACTGATTGGTTAGATCTTATTTCAAAAGACGTTAATGGGCCTCAGTAGCTATGCTTGTTATTCTATTTATTGCTCAAACTATGTTCTGAGCAGATAGCTTGTGGTGAAGAACTGACATACAATTATCGGTATGAGCTACTACCTGGAGAAGGATATCCTTGCCATTGTGGAGCTTCCAAATGTCGGGGCCGCCTGTACTAATTTTCAAAATAAATTGTGCCTGTATGGTGTTTTCTGCTAATAAAAGCTTTGAAAGATATAATGCTGAATACACCCACGTGTTGAATAAGGTTGAAACGATCCTGGAGTCTTATGGTTAAATTTGTCTGCTGATCAAATCACATGTAGCATCAAAATTTCAACAGAGACACTACAATGGGATCCCTGGAAAGTGAAACATCTTTTCAGCTCAGGTCAATTTTGGGATGAAATCTTAGTTGGCCCAGCAAGTAGCTTGTATCTATTCTTATTAATTTATGTGCGTTCTCAAAGATGATTTGCATTTCTTTTGTTTTTTCTGTGATTAATACTGCTGCCTTCGGAGCTTAGCATGGAGTGTAGATGAATTTTTGGTGCTAACTGCTTGTAGGTACTCATCGTTCTAAGGGTTCTTTCATCTAAGATTAGTAGTCAGTTTTAGAAACTTCTTTCTTACCTGCACATTACTCAATTATGGCTTGCATGATTGAGTTTTCTTCAGTTTTACTTGCTAACTTGGTACAGAAGGCGGGAAGTTAACTTTAAAACAGAAATCCAATCGAGAAGTTAGTGATATTATCATAAAATCGTGGATAATGATTGAAACACTGAAAGAGAAGTAAGCTCATTTTCTGGGATGCCCATCGATTCTGTGGTTTTTTCAAGCCATGGCCTGGCGTGAGGGGTGGTCTTGCAGGGAACTATGGCTCTACTTGCTAAGTTGAGGTATGAGGTAATGTCTCAATGAAGATCGTTTTACACTGTGAGAGGTTAGATGCTGGAAAGGTATGAAGTAATATTTGGCTGCTAGATCATTACAAACCAACTATGCCTCTAGCGAATTTCTTTATTTCCTGAAGAAGACATATTATTTCCTGAAAGGCTTGCTTAAAGAAGGCAACTCTTTCAAACAAGAAGTCAAAAAATCTGTCATGTTCTTAAGATTGTAACAGTAATTGAGGTCCTATCATTCGTTATGGTCAAACTTCAGCCCTCCATGCATTATTACAAAGAAGAAGGGAAGTCCAAAACTGAAGCACGCAAGAATCGCCATTCCTGCAACATTCATTAATCCACTGATCATTAACAAAAATAAACTGTCAAAAGCAGTTGGAAAATAGTCTCACCGTAACTGATGTAGGAGTACGACCGGAGTTCCTTGTTTTTCCTCGGCATGACATGTATTGTCTCGTGTAATGCTAACAAATGCAAAACCATTGAAGCAATCACCAATCCACTTCCTGTTTTCTCTCTCACAACTCTATTACTAAGATCCAACGACCAAAACCCTGATCTACTACTCATAAAACCTTCGAATACAGACTTCAAAAACAAGAATATGCCAAGCCACAGTGTCACTAGAGCAGTCGTCCTGATTTGCGTGCAGGAGGCTTTGCAGTTCATAAGATTCACAACGACACCACAGGCATACAAAGGAAACCAAAAGTACCAATCTGAACCACCAAGAACAATAAAGCAAAGAAAAACGGATTTGATATTGAACTTTTAACAATCTTGAACACCTCTAAAGGATTAAAAAAAAATTAGAAAATTTTACCAGGGTCGTTTAACTGGACAGATGCAGAATAAGCAAAAAGAGCAGCCATCAGTATAGAACAAAGAGTGAAGAGCTTTGTAGATGGAGACGTTGCCATGTTATCCTCTTTCAGAAGTTGGGCATAGAAAACGACTTCTTCAGGGAAGGAGATTCTATGTACTAAGACGGTCAAATCTTATATACTTTTATATAATTAAATCCATGACGGATCAAAACTTGATCAAGTTGGTCTACCAAGGACAACCAGGCCCATTGTAGACGAAGAGATTAATCAAAGACCAATTGGAAACTACCGTCTATTGTGCATCCAATGGAGGTGAAAATTGGGAAGCTTGCACCAAAAACTAATATGGGAAAGTTGATAACTGCTAAGCAACATGGAGAGGGACCACAGTCACATGTGATCAGGCGTTGGACAAGCAAGGAACAATTAAGACACGGACATGGCAGGGAAGTTTTCAGGCATTGTCCAAAACATTGTGACACTTGTCGATCGGGTTTGACACTTCTACTTCTTGTGAGCCAAAACATTATTCTGTCTTTGCTGCTGTTCAGCTCGCGGATGAGTTTCCCTGTCTCTGATATTTACCAGGAGTCTTTCACTTCTGGCAAAAGCAATCCCAAGTCAAAAGTAACTGAAAAGGAAAAAGATACAGAGAAACCTTAACTTGAGAGAGTCTCCAGAAGTTGTTAGTTTTCTGCTGCTGAGATCAATTCCATTCTTAAAAAGACCATAAATTATCTTGACAAATTCTGTGCATATAGATTCTGGCATCTGATCTACGTGAAACAATTCATTTTATCATGTCCTGACTAGGAAACATTCACTGCTAAAAGGGTTTAATCTAGCGCTGCAGAAAAATTGAGTTTACTGTTTTTGATCTTTCTTTTCATGACACTGCGATGATCTCCAACTTGAATCTTAATGTGTCATTTGAACTAAGGCTAGTTGGCTTCTTAATCAAGTTGAAGTTCATGGTGATGATTTGCCAAGTGCCAGTGGGTCATATCATCATGAGACTGATTCCGGTATGATTAATCAGCATGCCTGCCATGTTCCTAGATTAAATTAAACCACTTGATTACAAGGTTAAGCAAGCAGGTGTGAGAGAGTGATTGCTAGGAGCATAAATTGACACACGAAGTCCCAAACGAACCACATGAAGAGTGGTATGGTATTAGCATCTATGGTGGGCCAAGTTTCCAGCAGAGACACGTTCCAATTCTTTCGAGGGTGTCTATCTCTTTTCTTTTCTATTTTTTCCTTTTCAATTTCTGGTGCCATTGATGATGAAAACGTTAATCCTTTTTCTCCATTATATCATCGTCATCATCATCTGCAAGTTCTATGATTGCCCTACTACAAAAGCCAGTTGACAAGTTCCACGGCTTTAAATAATGCAAAAGAAACTTCAGAGAGAGAGAGAGAGAGAGAGAGAGAGGAGACGCCTTCAAAACCATTTCAGAATTGTTGTTCATCATTTGGTATGGTCATTGGTCATCACCTTACCTATTCTTTATTCTGTAAAACCGTGCCACTTGAAAATGATGTTTTCTTCTGCTTTCTATAAAGCAAATAGCAACTTAACAAGGAACAAAAAGGAAGAAAAGGAAAAACTGCTGGATTCAACTTGAATCATGCAGACACTGTTCTTACTTTCTTTTCTCAAAAGGACTGGACCATGGACGAACTACTCAAAATCAAGAGTTCAGTTAGACTAACTTTACCCAATACAGCATTGATGAAATTGGCAAAAATACTCACGAGTAAGAAGACTTATTCCAATTAAAGGCCCCTTTTTCAACACTTCTACAGATTCCAGTTTCATTAAGTGGTAAGTTTAAATTCTTTCATCAAAGTCTACAAAGGTATATTTGAAGAAAGTTGTTTGAAGAGATGCAAGCTTTCTTGTAAGCAGGTGAAAAGGATACAAGCTTTAAACCCCAAAAACCATTACTCTCTCTCTCGCTCTATATA
>JAOSBL010000212.1:6514772-6529547 GCA_027568915.1 Erythroxylum roraimae
GCTTACCGCTACTACATTAATTTGTTTTAACGGGAGTGAAAATCTTTTATATTTGGTTGCAGGCGACAGTATCACCATAGAGACTCATTTTTTTAGCTACAAAACGTGAAAAGTAAGATGAATCCTACTATCTACTGGTAAATCAAGCTTATATGCCACATGTTTTATTTTACGAATGATCTTAAAGAGACTATAGAAAAAAGCAACCAACTTTTGCGATTAACAACTCTTAACACTCTGTTGACGGTAAGGTTGTAACTTCAAATAAATGTAATCTCCCACGACAAATGTTCTCTCCTTTTGATGGAGATCAACAATTTGCTTCATACGGTTTTGTGCTCGTTGTAAATGGAAGCACAAAATATTGATCATAACTTTCTTATCTAACAAAAATCGATCCACTGTTAAAATAAATGAGTCACTTGTTAAATATGAAGTATGCACTGGAGGTGGAAATCCATATACATCTTGAAATGGAGTAACGTTAATATCCGAATGAAGGGTAGTGTTATACCACCATTCTACCAAGGATAACCATCTACTCCAATTTGCTGGACAATCGGAAGACATACAACGAAGGTATGTTTCGAGTATGCGATTGAGAACCTTTGTTTGTCCATCCGATTGAGGATGGTAAGCAATGGAAACTTGTAGCTTAACATCTTGAAGACGAAATAACTCTTTCCAGAAAACACTTGTGAAAATGGCATCTCTATCACCAATAATCATCTATGGTATACCATATAGCTTAAAAATGTGATCCATAAAGATTTTAACAATCAATTTCGTAGTATAAGGATGATGCAGGGGAAGAAAATGAGCATATTTATTCATTCTATCAATAACTGAAAAATCACCTAGTACCTTTCCAAAAATGGTAAACCTTTCATGAAATCTATGCTAATATCAGTCCATAAGTGTTAAAGAATAAGTAAAGATTGAAGCAACCCAAGTGAAGCATTATTCATTTTTATTTCTTTGACAAATTTCGCATTTACTTACAAACTCTCTAACATCTCGTTATAACCTCCTCTAGAAAAAAATATGCACTCAACATTTTATACATTCCCAACCAACTAGAATGTCCTCTTTGAGTGGGTGCATGTGATAGATCAATTAGCTTGAGAGGAAGAGGTATTGAATTACTAACCACCGAACACCCTTTCCATTGTAAAATAACATTAACCTTAGTATAAATTGTCCCTTTATACTCACCTTGCTGAATCAATTTTTGAAGAGTTGTATCTTATTGCCAACTTTCTTTAATTTCCGAGAGCAACCCTTTGCTTACATACGAAATGGTTAAGGTGAAGAGCTCAGAACTATTCACCATAGATAATGAGTCTGTAGCAAAATTGTCTACTCCTTTTTTGTATTTAATAGAAAAATCAAAACCCAACAACTTTGACAGCTAATTCTGTTGGAAAGGAGTTGTTATTTTCTGATCCATCAAGTATTTTAAATTGTGATGATCTATTTGTATCACCAAATGTCTTCTAGTTTAGTAATGTGACCATTGTTTCACCAATGACACAAGGAAATGTAAACATATATGGATTTTTGCATCATTCTGGTAATTTCCTATTTAACACAACTAATACATTCATTGCTAAAATTATTCTCACTTTATCCTTTAATTTTATGTTATTGATACAAATTCCTTTAAGCACTTTACATTCTTTAAAATTTGCTTGATGGCTTGTAGAAGTGATATATTAATTTTTACCTTTTTTTTGAAGGTTTCTAAGATCTCTCACTTATATTCCTCTTCTTTTGATGTAGCTAATCTATAAATGAAACAAGGTACACGTGCATTAGATAGTAGGTTAAAAAAAATCATATTTGACTTTAGTTACATCTTTCTTCTCCTTCTTTATATTTTTCCACCTCCATTGGTAAAGAACATCTAAATTGAATTTCCTTCCCACTTCCTAACGTTATGACACTCACATTCTTCTTAAGATTCACCACCATTTGTAAAGGTAATTTTCCTTATGCTTCTTCCAATTTACTAACAAAGGTGGTCAATTGAGTGATTTGATTTCCTAAATTCTAAAGGCTTGCCCTTATTTCTTGTTGAAATTGTTGAGAATTAGTAAAAAGTTGTTGAGAATTAGTAACAAGCGCCTTAAGAATTGGATTTAAAGATATACTTAAATTTGAAGGTTAAGATTGAGTATATATAGCTGCCTAAGGTTATCTATTAAAATTTGTAGGTTGGTTTTTTTACTCCTCTCCTTGATTTCCATAGCTAAAATTTGAGTGATCCTTCCATTTAGGATTATACTAATTTAAATAAGGGTCATATTTCTGTTGAGTTTGACTAGGAAATTTGTGAATCCCCCTATTGTTTTAACTTTTTGAATGGAGTCTTATTATAATGTAGGGCACGTAAGATGCCTATAAAATGAGCATATTCTACACACTCATGCCAATTGAAATTGATCTATAGTCATTTAACGAACTAGAGCAGTTAAATCTAAATTTTTATCCTCAAAGTTAGTAGTACTGATCTCATTCACGTGCTTAACAACCCTATCCATCCTTGTCCAGAATTGTTGAAAATTTTCAGCCATGTTTGAAGTCAATTGCTTGGCTGCTTCTGGCATTTTATTTAGCAAAGCTCTTTCATGAGCTTCATCCACCATAGTCTTATCTATTAGTAGTAACCCTTCATAAAAATATGAAATTAAAAGTTGCACAGTAATCTGTTGGTGTAGCCTACTAGCATATAATTCCTTAAACCTCTCTCAATATCCTTACAATATTTCTCTAGTGAATTATCTTATCCCATATATCTTCTTTTGTTATATTGGCAGCTTGCGATGTAGGAAATAACTTCTCCAAGAACAACTTTTCATTTCATTCCATATTGTCATTGAGTTAGAGAGAAGATAAGAAAGCCATTGCCTTATCTTTCAGTAAGAACCAAATGGCTTTATGATTAATTTGATCTTTTGTTACTCCTTGTAGATTCATTCCAGAGAAAATAACACGGAATTATTTTCAGTGTTTTTACAGGTCTTCACTTGTAAGGAGCAAGTGAATCAAACTAGATTTCAAGTTAAAATGTACCTCAATATCTAGAAAACTTATGCATAGGGGCTACTGATTCAAATTTGGTACAACCAACTTCTTTTGATGTTCTAATGTTTGGATTTGCTATCTTTTCTTCAACTTAATTCTTGGAAATTAGAATCTTCATCAATATTTAAATCTATCTTTATTTTCACTTTTGAAGGTGAATGACTTTTTCCTTAGTCTCTTTTCTTAAACTATGAGTCATCTTCTCAATCTCTGGATTATATTGCAATGCATCTGGTTGAGAAGAACAAGTCATATAAGATAAGAGATTAGCTATAAATTGTAAAATAAATCAAAGAAATTAAGAAATTAAAATAGATCCCTAGTAATAACACCAAAATTTTGAACAAGTTGTTGAAACCCACAAAATTAATCACTGATTCACTAACTTTTATAGTAGCCATGGAAAATATAATGGAGGTTTTATGATTAATTAACTAACTTCCTAAAATTAATAAGGATCACAATAAATCAATTGAGTGTAAATGCGAGATGTTTAATTTTTTTAATTTGATTCAAGGGAATGATCACATTCAACTGTAACTTTGATCATTGGTCGAAAAGAAATCAATATTCATAACTCAAGCAGTTAGTTTGAATCCTTTAGCATAGTCATAATAAGTCTCAATTTTTCTAAATCAATTAACTCAAACCTAGCATTCAAATCAAAACTTACCATTAGTTGATTGGGTATGGTAGCATTTCATTTCAATTAAATGATAGCAACAACCTTCATCAAAAAGTTTAAACCCTAAATTAAATAATTGAGATAATTACAACTATTCAATTTAATTCTCTCATTTCTTATAAGTTAAATATGCAAAAGCATAAATAATCTACTTGTTACTTGTACTAATTATTCATTACAATTATGAATCATTAAACTTATGGATAATAATAGAATAATCAACATTGAATTAGTTTATTAGCTCAATCAATATTAATTACTCATGAAATATTAGAACAAGAAGTAAGAACTAATTGAATTAAAATAAGATCTAGGTTTAGACAATGCTATAACTAGGTTTCGATTCTTCTTCAATTAGAAGATTCAGATTTAGCCACATATAACTATGGTTCCATACCAAAGATAGATGAATGAAGAAAAGAAAATAAAAAAGGGAATAATAATAATAAAGGAGGGTGTTATGTTTTTCTCTTCTTCTCCTACTCAAAAACTAGCCTTTTTCAATATTCTAGAGATAATCTTTTAAACAAATCAAACTCCCTACATAATAGGGCTGGGAATAAATCTTTTAATTGAATTAAACTTCTTAGAGTGAATCTGGCTCAATCTCACGTTATGTGCTTTAACAATTAATCATCTTTGACTTTATCTTTTAAAAATTCGTGGCTTTAAGAAATAATACTCTAATCTCCACTTATCTCCTCCTAAAATAAAATTCGTATTAATTTTACCAATTAAGCACTAAAATCAACGCAAATAAAAAGAGATGAATCTAATTAATATAAACAAATCACATCTTATCAATGATCTTGTTAATGTTAGTTGTTGTATAATTGTGTGAAGGTTCTAACCTTTTCAACCAAAAAAAATCATTTCTCTTAATATTTGTAAAAAGTAACTAGGGCATTGTGGTCCATATCTCACTTTCACTTGAGACTTCTTTTCTTTTAATTTAGAATCAAATTCTCTATAATAGAATATTTAATAAATGCTTAATTTACCTAAACTTTTTAAACTTCAAACCTATAGTCCAAGCTAGAATATTAGATTATTTATCATAAATAAGGTTTTTGCACTTACTTCTCAATACACTATTAGCATCCTCATCTAAACTTCTGCAGTACTAACTTAAGTTACCACTCTTAATATGCTCACTCTTTTTTCCAGAACAAAAACCTTCTTATTCATCTTCATCTCCTTTTTCACTTTCATGGTATATAATATCATCAATCACAACCTCACCCCCATCTTTATTACTAACAACTTCATATTTAATTCTTTTTTTGTATTTTGACATGACAACTTATAGCTCATCATCTCTTCCATTTTCATAATCCAAGCTTAGTCAAAAATTCATTATCATTAACCTCATTTATAACAAAAGCATTAGACACAACTTCTGTAGGTATACCGTCAGTTTTAGTAGGCATACCATTAGTAGTAGTAGGTACACCATCAATAACAATAGCCATATCTTCAATAAACACACCACCAATGGCAATAAGCACATCATCATTTTCATCTAACACTATAATGTTTTCTTCATTATAGTTTCTATCATCCATATTATTCACTCTTAGAACAAGTAGTTCATCCTTTATGTAATTATTGTCTTCTTATATACAATTTATTGGAACTTATTGTCAACAATCTCATCATCCACATTTTCTACTTTTGATGTTTTATCTGCATTGTACTCGCTTTTAAAATAAACATCCGTACTTCTATGTTTTAAAATAATAGAGATTAAATTTTTTCCATCATCTTTAATTTCAACCACCTCACCTTCTTCATGTTTATTTGGTTGCCTATAATGCACTTTATCTAACCCATCACACTAATTATGCTTAGCAATTGCCTTAACACTAAACTAATATAATTTGTTTAGGTAAATGCTTTCCATTAAATTTTTAGTGCCACTAATATATTCAAATGAGTTTTCTTTATCAATTTGTCCCTCATAATAAAATAGTTTTAATTTTTCAATTGAATTTCTAAAATAAGAAAATGAATATCAATAAGACAGACAAACATCATAGAGTGTCAAGAGTGTCCCTAATGTATCATATTTTTCAAACATATAAGACAATACAATTAATATACTATTCAACTTACGCATCTCTATCTATCAGTGTCTTTAATATCTTGCCTTAAAAGCACATTTATATGTCAAACTATTCAACATCTCTGAATAAAACCTTAGGGATTATAATACAATATTAGATTATTTAATGTTAGATTATTCAAAACCAACACAAAAGCAAACAAAACCTTAGTAGTTACTTCTAATGCATTTAACAAAGGTAATTGACTCAAATAAGTCTAGGTTTATAAACCAGTAAATTCGAAACAATACACATGTACTATATATAAATATAACCATTATTTAGATGTATTACACAATACGACATGAGGTTACAATACGCATGTATTGTCTTCGAATTATGCATTTAGATATTCTCCACCTCTTGTTAATTTGTTACCTCCTACTACTAAATAAATGAGTTAATATAGTTAAAAATTTTGTGCTAAAAGTACCTAATAGCATCGAGATAATGAACAATGAAAAGCAACATATGATGATAGGCTTTATTTTATTCAAGAATTAGAAGAAATGAGTTAAACATTTCAGACTTTTGAGGTTGCCAAGAACAATATCCTTAAGCAGCAATTGACATGTATACATAATAAGTTCATATGGGTTTTTTATGTGATGAAGTAAAGTGTGGGTTTATCGTAAAGACAATTGAGAAGAAAGGGTATAATTGAAAAAATTAAAGAGAATAAGTTTGAGTTATTACTTTTGATAGGGTCCATTAACAAAAAGTTTATAATCTTATAAGGAAAATATAAATGTATAAACATTTAAAGGAACTTTATCAAGCTTTAATGAAATGAAAGAATATTTTGATCCTGATCCAGTTCTAAATTTATCTAGTTAGAAAACCTTTAATCAAGTCAACATACCCTAATGTACAAGGCCCTCCGTTTTGTGAGGGTCGGAGGGGGGTCATTAATGTATGTATTCGTTCCTTTGTAATTTTTACAAAGAGACTGTTTCTGTGATTCGAACATGTGATCTTATGGTTAGAAATTCAATCATTCTATTTTTTGTTAGAATTTACAATGGGCCTACGGGCCCACACGAGAAGGAAAGCTAGACCACATATAAGCCCAAGTGAGGTTCCATCCTAAAACCAATTGGTAATAGGTGGAGTAGCTCCTTAGGCTTATATATTAATCTTCATTCCTCTCTTTATCCGATATGAGACAAACTCCCACTTTATATTTCAACATATTTCATTAACATTCATTTATCTATTAAATGAGACTCATAGGTAATAAATGAATAAATAATTATAGAACAGAGTAAGAATAAGATAACGGAAATAGATAATTTGAACTCGCACATCTCCGTGAATGTTCAAGTGTTTATACTCTCCTTTTGAAAATCAGTCCCTTTTAAAGTATTCAAGATCTGTATTTAAAATAAGTTTAAGCAAAAGGAAACAAGAATTAAATATAACCATTAAGTAGAACGTATAAAACTGATTCCCTCGAGTTTCTTGAATGTCGGTGATTACAAAAGTTTGTTGTTTTAATGTTAAAGAAAAGCGAAAACAGAGATATAGAAATGGATTTTTTTTTTGTTTGGATAGTGGTGATGGTGTTGAAGATGAGGAGGAGGTGTGGGATTGCTGCTATGAGGTTGTGATTGACGATTAATGCTTTAAGATAGGGTAGTTCAATACAAGACTATTTTTCTTGTACCTTATTGGCTTCTTGTTAGGGCACATTAACAATGAATCTAATCCTCTTGTTTTATTGTTTGGTTTTATTTGTTTGCTCTTTCGTTCTCTGTCTCTAGCTACCATCCTCCAACCTTGGAGGTGAGGCATGCCACTTGGCTTCTTCACCACCAAGAGCCATCAAGAAAGCCGATAACGATGTATTCTTGTTCATGGATTTTGGCGGCCAGACAATGGACATTCAATTGTGTTTGTTCAATGACACACAAACTAGATGTCGAGGCAATACATTTCAAATGTATGTACATCAGACATACCGCTTATAGTATTAATTGTTTGTCTTTTGCATCTATCTTTCTTTTAATTACTTTACTCGTCAACCAATCTTGTTTAAGAGCATCAGCGAACCTACACATTGATTGAGATAAAATTATTATTTTCCTGAAAATCTACACAACGAACTTAGGAGATACTTGGTTGATGAGTTTGGGAGGGGGTTGATGGATATGAGATGAAAAGTGAGTAGTTGGTTGTTGATTATCATTATAGGGATAATAGTTTGATATCCCACTTTTGGGAATCCTCCGTACCCTCCATTTAGTAGTAGAATGAAACTCATTTCTTAATAGTGATTCTTTTTTAAAAATATTTTTAATACTAATTAATTAAATACAATTAATTAATTAAAATATAATTTATTAAAATATTGTAATAATTACAATATATCTAATTAAAATATATCTAATTAAAATATTGTAATTAATTAATTAAAATATTATTAATTAAAATATAAGTAAATAAAATATAATTATTCATTAATTAAAATATTGTAATTAATTAATTACAATATAATTAATTAAAATATTATTATTTAATTAATTACATTATAATTAATTAAAATATTATAATTAATTAAAATATAACTAATTAAAATATAATTATTCATTAATTAAAATATTGTAATTAATTAATTAATTACAATATAATTAATTAAAATATTGCTATTAATTAATTAATTGCAACATTATTAATTAAAATATAATCCATTTATTAATTAAAATATTGTAATTAATTAATTAATTATAATATAATTAGTTAAAATATAATTCATTCATTAATTAAAATATTGTAATTAATTAATTACAATATTTTTTAGTTTTTACAAACCAACCCCCATCAGTAGTAATGTTCATTATTCCTTCCTCTTAACCAACCATCATAATTATAATGATAATATCTATTCCCATTTCTCACTATATTCATTCCCATTCTTATTACCATGTCCTCGTACTAACTAACCGCCCCCTCAATCTTCATGCCTTGCATGAACTTCTTAACTAGTAATCAGTGGCGAGCTAGCCATATTCACCATACCCTAACATTAAGAACGGAAAAAATCATTAGAACTAAGCAGGAAATTTGGGTCTTTTACGATATTGATTTTTATTAATCCAAGTTGTGTTTCATAAATTAAGAGAAAAGCCCCCATTTATTTTATTTTATATGAGTCCATAAGCAATGCCCCTAATTATCATATTGAATTGGTGGAACAATTGAATAGGGAGAAAATATTAGAATCTAACTTGTTATTACCTGTTCAATTTAGTAAATTCTGCATGTAATTTATAATTGTTTTTAAAAAATTTCTCTCATGTATTTATCGATTTTCTCTCCTCTTTTTAGAATTTTTGATATATGTGTTGTATTCTAAAATGTCCCACTTAGTAATTACAGTAGTGAGTTGTTGGGGTTGAAGAAAGATATTTGATACTTAATCTTATAACTCATAGCTAAAATCTTCAAAATGAACTAAAAGATTGTTTACTTTAAATAAATTAAATTGGTCTTGGGGCTACACATATTTTATAGCTAAGTACTAAGCAAACGAAGAAATATATCTTATATAAAACTTTGACATTTGGTTCTGTTTAAAATCAAGATGTATAACTCTTAAATGTTAGTTTTTTATATAATTAAATTGGGGACTACTTTCATTAAATTAATCACATACCTTATTTATGGCACAATTTTTGAGAAAGGTGGACTAAAGAAACCTGTAACTTAGAGTACAATGTTGGTGGAAATAAATGCATAGGTTCGTTTCATATTTGTTGAAAGTAGCAAAAGTTCTGAACTTCCATCAATCTCATATGGTAACCATATTGTCGGACAATTTATGTTAGGGCTCTACACAATGTCTTCAAGTTTACTCAATTTATAACAAACTACTCAAACAATAAACATGATTGAAAGATATCGAATACATGATTTTTAAAAAATCTTCTTTTTATAAAAGTAAAAATTACAAGATAAACCGATAATAAAATTTACTAAAATTGAATAATAGGATACAAACGATAAAAGTTTTAAGCTCTTTTACTCAAGAATATCTCACAAGTTAACTACAACTAATCTAACTCTTTTAGCTTTCTCTAAAACTTTCAAAAAAAATTTCTACTTACAAAATCTATAATTGAGTATAAATTGATATATTTTTACCAATATTACTCCAACTAATTCTAGAAATCAAACTTCAATAAAATTATAGTTGAACAATGCTATTTGGACCATAAAACTCTTTTATCATTATGTGTTTATGTTCAATGCAACTTTTATTTCTCAAACTTATCTTTAAATTTCAAAATGATAAGATTTTATACTACACATAATCACTCACATGACTACGTAGAGTGATCTTGTATAAACCAGAAGCTTAAAAACTCAACATTGTGGAGATACACAGTCACAGTGAATCACATGATTAGTGGAAATGACTATTTCCACCACTTACACTATCATGTATGAATCCACATGGGCATGTCTGATCTCAAAGCATTGCCTTTTAACTTTCACATGGTTGCAAAAGCTTAAACAATCATGCACATAATCGTGTCTATCACTGGCATGAGCGTGTGCCTCTCAAACATGGGTGTGTACTCCAGAAACAACTTTAACTCATTGGTTTCTACCTTATGTTCGCTCAAACTTCATTCCTTTTGATCCATGAAGATAGCTAAAACTTTCGCAGTCTAGATTTAGTGGTTTTTGTGAAGCTAACATCTATAAAACGAGGTTATACCTACAACAATCTCTCCCTCCAACCCATTTTGGAGGAGAAACCTATCACCCTAGTAATTAGTTGAAGGTCATCTCGACGAGCTTACTATAAAGCTCAAACTTACTCTCGGGAGCTATCGTTGTTAACATGTCAGCATCATTCTTGTCTGTGTGATTTTTTTTAAACTTTGTTAGTTGTTTTTTAACCACAAACTGCAAACAGTGATATCTTATATCAATGTGTTCAATGCAGGAATGATATATGAAATTTTTGCTCAAATCCATAACACTTTGACTATCACAAAAAACTATATACTCATCTTATTTCACGTCCAATTTTTGGAAATAACTTCAACTAAAGCATTTCCTTTTTAGTTTTTGTAACTGCAACATATTTTGCCTTAGTAGTAAATTTCTAGAAAATAGCTTACCCAACAAATTTGAACAAATAACCAGAGGTTAACTTTCTATTATTGAGAACACCAATGATGTTTACAAGTGTGTATTATTCTAAAATTGGTTCACCACTTCCAAAACACAAGCATAATCTGGAAGTTCCTCATAAATATCTAAAGATCTACTTCACTGCTTTCTAATGTACCTTTCCTAGATTAGATAAAAATCTACTCATCAGTCCAATACCAAGTACAAAATTAAAGACATACTCTCTTTCTCATTTTTGGTGGTAGGATATGTTCTCATGCTCAACTTGAAATGAGTTGCTAAAGTATACTCATTGGCTTGGTATGCTTCATATTGAACATCTTAACTTCTCTTGTGACAACCACAACTTTCCAGCCTTCATGCCATGAAGGATCTTTATGCCTAATACTTGTTTTGCAGGACTCAAATCTTTCATGTCAAAAGACTTAGACAATTCCTCCTTTAACCTGAAAATCATGTAAGTGTCTTATCCTACTATCTACATATCATCCACAAATAAGAGAAGGATGATGAAGTTACCACTATGGGCTTCTCTGAAATATACATAAGGATCAACTAATGTTCACTTATATTTATTGCTCATCATAAATGAATCAAACTTCTTATACTACTGCCTTGGTGCTTATTTGAGCTCATAAAGACTCTTCTTCAATTTGTATATGTAAATCTCCTCATCCAAGTTGCTAAATAAGAAAGTAGTCTTCACATCAAGCTGCTTGAGTTCAAGATCCAAACTAGTCACTAGTCCCTAGTCCCAATACCATGCTTATTGACATCATCTTGATTACTAGTAAGAAAATCTCATCAAATTCGATACCCTTCTTTTAATTGTATCCCTTTATTATTAGTCTCACCTTATGCCTCAGTTACTCGTTACCATTTTTCTTGATTTTGAACACCACCTATTCTTCAAATCCTTCTTACATTCGGGAAGATTCTTTAACACATAAGTCTCATTCTTCTTCAATGAATTGATCTCATCTTGTATTTCCTTGAGCCAAAGGTCTTTGTCTTTAAGTGACTGCACTTCTTGAAAATTCTTTGGCTCACCCTCAATAGTGACTAGTAGATATTTTGAACTAGAGTATCTTGTTGAAGACCTCTTCACTCCAATTAAACTTCAAAGTTAGACATCCTTCAATACTTGAGTTGGTTGCTTCCTTTTCTTATAATTCTCATTAACCTCTTCTACATCATCCATATGATGTGTCTCGTGTGATTTGTCACCATCATATTGCCTCTGATCATTATCATCTCATACTAGCTCATATTTGCCTTCTTCACTTGTAGGCTAATCAATAAAACTATGAACAGGGGTAGAATTCATAGTATCCAATAACATGTTAGTGGAAGTGGTAATGTTTTCTTTGATATGATTTGTACCCATCTCATGATCGTAGAATATTACGTCCTTGCTTCTAACAAACTTTCATTTTTTTAGGATGTAGATCTTATAGTCAAACTCCTCATCACCATTTCCAACAAATATGCAAGGGGTAGTCTTTAAATCCAACTTCAATCTCTGCTTTTTTGGCTTGTGCTTGAAAGCCTTGCATCCTAACACCTTAGATGCGTATCAGTTGGTTCCTTCCCTTTCTATACTTTCTCAACAATATCAAGCTCTAATAGGATAAAAGAAGTTCTATTAATCACTTATATTGTGATTTTAATTGCCTCACCTTAAAAGATCTTCAGTAGTTTTGACATTCAAAGCCTACACCGAACATTCTTCATAATTCCATTCATCATCCTGACAACCCCATTATGTTGTGGGTTATCATGTTATGTCTTCTTATATCTTATGCCATGTCTTACATAATATTCTTCAAAGTCATTAAAGGTGTACTCCCTTCCATTGTTGATTCAGAGACACTTCATCTTCCTCTCTGTCTCCTTTTTCACTATGGCATGAAATTTCCAAAAGGTCTCACACCCCTGCCTTTTTATTTTTAGTATGATGATCCAATTCTTATGTGTATCATCATTGATAAATGTAACAAATAGTTTTTACCTCCTAATGGCACCGCCTTCATGTAACCACACAAGTCGGAGTGCACTAGCTCTAACTTTGCCTTCCTTATAGTAGACCTTTTATAAAAACACACTGGATGTTGCTTTCCAACCACGCTATAATTCTAGGAGTTGAGAGAAACCATAGTTTTCATAAGGATAAGTCATTTTTCAACTAACAACTTGATGCCTTTCTCCTTATCGTGTCCCAATCTCTTGTTCCATAAATCCAGTGAAGTGTTTTCTTGAATCGTATGTAATTCTCCATCACACACTTTTAAGCATGTCTTGTATAAGGTATAGCATGAGCAACCATCAGTGCTCCTTTAGACAGCTTCCACTTGTCATCTTTAAAAGTGTGTTGATATCCCTCTTAGTCAAGCATATTTAAAGCCAACAGATTGAGACGCAAGTCTGAAATGTGTCGTACACCTCTTAAGGTCAACATTGATTTAAACTTAAATGTCACCCATACTAATGATGTTAGCAAAGCTCTAATTGCCTATCTTCATACTTCCAAAATCACTACTACTGTCATTAGCGAGTATCCCCTCTTGGGATGCTTCTATATTGACAAGCCACTCTGAATCTGAGTAACTAATGTGAAGACACTCACTGGTTACACAAATCAACGATACTTCATCATTTGTGCTTGATGTTGTTACTGTAGTGTTGTTGTCGTCTTCATCCTTTTAGTTGTCTTATTTTTTCTAATCTCTCTTCTTCTTGTAGTAGAAATTCTTTATGTGACCAAGTTTGGCACATTAGTGACATGTTTTAATCTCCTTTCCATCTCTTGACTTCGACCTATTCTTCGATTTGCCTTGCCATTTGAGATCTTTTCTCTTATTTTTTTCTCTATTCTCAAGTAGAAGAGCCTACATGTTGACAACATCGATCTCCTTCCTTTTAATCTCTTTATTAAACATGTTCTCTTTGATCACATCCAAAGAAAACACACCATTTGAAGTGGAGTTACTGATAGTCATAACTAAAGTTTTTCAATAATCTGGCAAGGAACTTAACAAGAACAAAGCTTGTAATTCATCATTGAGGATGATCTTCAACATAATCAACTTGTTGATGATGTGCAAAAAATTGTTGAGATGCTTTAACACCAATTTTCCAGCCTTCAACTTTAGTTTCACAAGCCTTTCAATCTAGGAGGCCTTATTATGAGCAGTCTTCCTCTCATATAAACCCTCTAATTTCTTCCACAACTCGGAAGGATCCGTATTATGGGATACACAGTTGAATATATTGCTATCAATCTACTGTCTAATGGTTCCTAAGGTATTCTGCTTCATCTTCTCCTACTCTTTATCTATCATTTTCTCTGACTTAGAAGGGGCATCGTCTTTTACACTTTTGTTGACATCAATTGCATCATGAGATCCTTGCAATATAACGATCTTCTATCATAGGTCTCCAAATTAAGTAGTTGGTCAATATCAACTTCATCATATAGTTATTGCCATTCTTCATACCTAGGGGGTGCTTGGTTGATGGGTTTGGGAAAGAGTTAATAGGTAAGGAATGAAGAGTGAGTGGTTGGTTGTTCATTATCATTATAGGGGCAATAGTTTGATATCCCATTTTTAGGGAATCCTCCATACCCTCTATTTAATAGAGAAATGAAACTCATTCTTTAGTAGTGACTCTTTTTTTAAAATTTTTAAATACTAATTAATTAAAATATAATTAATTAAAATATAATCATTTATTAATTAAAATATTGTAAAG
>JAOSBL010000212.1:6536890-6547654 GCA_027568915.1 Erythroxylum roraimae
ACCTCCCAGATGTCTTTCGCCGTGGGCAAACGCAGGAACAAAGCTCTCGTTTCCTTGGTCATTGAATCTAACAACCACGACTTTACGAGGTAATTCTCGTCCTCCCAAGTCTCATACGCCTCAGAACTTTTATCAGTTGGTGCGAATTTCACACCAGAAACGTATCCCCACCTCTTGTGTCCACGCAATTTGTTTCATGCGTTAATGGACCATTTAGTGTAATTGGACTCGTCTAGTTTCTCTGGAGTTAAGGCAGAACCGAGTTCATTCATCAAAGATGAAGACCCAGTGGGAACAGCAGATGTCGATTCATTCTCAGTGGAAGGCAGAACATGATGGGTGTTCGACATAGTAGTGGATTTTGAACTTTAGGGTTTCAAGTTGATTTGGGAAAAACGATGATAAAAGAGCCTAGCTCTGATACCATACCAGAAACAGAGAAAGGATTTCGTATTTTCATGTCTTTTCCCTAAAGCATATACATGTATTTATACAAGGATACTCACACTATTCTAGCCTAAGATTACGTATGTACATCTGTAAAATAAGAAATAGCTAGAGTCAACGGTATTTAAATATACAAATCAATCTAATCTAATTTTATTTCCTAACAAGTATATGAAGACATGACTAGCTGCATTTTTTGGAAATAAAATGAGACGGTTCCTTCCCAGATGGGCTTCCTTTTATTCCCTTTGATGTCAATCAAATTATTCCTTTCCTCCTTTTACTACAACAAAGTAGATATTTAGCTACGTTTTTTTTGCGACGTTTCAAAAATCGTCGCTAAAAGCGACCATATTGCGACGATTTTAAAAATCGTCATTACAACTAAGCATTTAGTGACTAGTTATAAAAGCGTCACAAAAGGATCAACATTTGGTGACGAATGTCAAAAATCGTCACCAAATGGTGAACATTTAGTGACAATTCCTTAAAATCATTACAAAATGGTCCACATTGGGTGACGAATTTAAACATTCGTCGCTAAATGAACTTTTGGTGATGCTTTTCAGAAATCATCACTATAATTTGGTAAACATTTGGTGACTAATTTCTGAAATCGTCACCAAAGGGTTCACATTTGGTGACGATTATGTAAATTTGTCACTAAAAAGACGGTTGATGACTATTTTCAAAAATCGCCACCAAAAATTCATAGACATTGAGCTACGTGTTTTTTGCTACGTTTTTCACATTGTCGCTAAAAGTAACCATTTGGTGACGATATTTGAGAAACGTCACCAAAGGATCAACATTTGGTGATGAATTTTGTTTTGATCATCACTAAATGGTCCACATTCAATGACGATTTCTGAAAATCGTCACCAAAGGTTTCACAGTAATTTGCAACACATTTGGTGACCAATTGCCAGAATCATCACCAAAGGGTTCACATTTTTCGAAATTGTTAAACTAACATTTTTATAATCTAAAATCGTCACCAAAGTGTTCAGATTTTTCGAAATTATAAACTAACATTTTTATAATCTATCATAGTTAATATATGTTTTATTGGAGATTAGTTTTGAATGTTTACAATGTATTGTTGGAAAAACACTCGCAACATAATTTTAGTGTTAAACAGTAGTATTAATTAATCATTAATATTTACTAACATTACAAAATTTAGTTATAAAAATTTTAATAATTGTATCAATATAATAATATAATATATGGAGTAGTACGAACTTTGAATTAGAATGTTAACAATTCTTACAGTCATAGAACAAAAGCAATAACAGTCTATACTCAATAGTACATAGCTTGACCCCTAACTAGTAGAGAGGTTTGACAAATTCTTACAGATACAACAATAAATCAACTTTAAAGCTGAGTCCAGTTGATTGCATCGATAAATGAAAATGATATAATTATTTTTTTAGATTTCAAGTGACATGAGAGTCGGTAAAGGTAAATGAGTCCTCGATGTCTGGATTCCCAAGAAGGGTCCTTACACGTTCGAAGGCACCAATTAAAACAGTGATAGTTCTTCCCTCAGGTGTATATTTTTCACACCCTTTTGCAACAACGTTTCCGCTATGGCTAAACTTTTAGAGGATACAGTGAATGAATCGCCAGATTTAGTATGCAAGACAAGTTCTCCAGATAAACTGCCAGTATGAAACGGTTTATTTAAAACATAATCAGTATAGAACTTCAGATTAGTAAACCGTTAAACGAATCGAATTTGGAGTGACATGCATACGTGAATGACCAGACGAAGTCTGTGGAATTAACGAATTTTCCAAAACAACCGATTTCCTAATCCTTTACGGACCGTTGTGATATCGCTTCCGCCTCCATGGGCATACATGTCATCTTCGAGATTGAAGGAAGCTTAAAACAACATGTAGTATATACTATCAAATGTGAATATATATAATAGCTTCATGAAAGTAAATAACATGTACATAATAAGGAAAGTGACGTTGTTTGGATGATACTAAACATTTTGAAGTAGAAGATCAGTCATGGAAGACAAATGATCATTAGTGTATGAAGGGGAGATTTTTTTCTGCATTGTTTATTTCTTCAGTAGGGACAATTTTGTCACATTCCTCCTAACAGAATGAATTAGTACCACCCGGAGCTAGTCGCCATGTCGACATTCTGTGATTAATAATGTTAAGAGATATATTCTGCAAATGTCAATTTAGAATAGAATGATGACATGTTTAACTCCAATTTCGATGATAAGTGAAAGCAATCCAGTTTAACACTTATACATCTTCAATGTGCCTAATGATATAAAAGTTACCCTTACTAAAATTTCAGAAATCTATTGTGTAGTTTGTATCATATGCAAAATTTAGAATTTAAAGTAAAATAGACATGACTATGTTCTTGGTGTATAGAAATATAGTATTATCTATATTGGGCTATATTACTATTAATGGAAATGAATAAAAGTAAAATAATCTTGAGGACCTTTCATCAAATGGTTACGAAGCTTTGATGAAGGAAGCGTTAAAGGTCGTTGGAAAGAAGCCAACCCATATACAATTAACAAAGACAGACAGTAAATCATCTTCAAAACACAACCATAAACACAACCCATACATCAAATGCATAATTAAGAACTCACAATAAACACCTAAAGGTATAAGTTAAACTTAGCACAACTTCGTTAATGACAATAGAACAAAAAAATAGTATCGATTTAGTTAATGATGGTTCTTCGACAGTGATGACCACAATACAGAACCCAAACAGAAGAGAGGAGACAGTGGTTTGCAGGATGGAGGATTTTGAGAAATGTTGACAGCTTGAACGAGAATGGAAGAGCCTTTTATTGTGTTTGTGATTGAAAACCTAATATAAACGACGTCGTTTTTCTTGTTTAGGTAAACGATGTCATTTCTTGTTTACTGCAATTGTTTGGAAGTATTATTAATTAATTTGCTACGATCTATTGTATTTAGTCAACAAACGTCAGATGTAGCGACTAATACATGGTTCGACTAATAAGGCTAACGGTAGATGAAGGGAATAAGAATGATGTTATCATGTTCACTAAATATTGATTCATTTGGTAATAATGAAATGTGGTTTGCATTTCCTATTAATTCAACTAATAAAAAAAATAAGATACTAATTTTAAAAAAGTTTCTACTTTAATTTTGTTTATCTACCAAATTAAAATTAAAGATTAGTCATTCCCAAAAATTAAGTAAATGAAGAACAATTGATTATATAAGTGAGAAGATAAAATTTTCATTTTGTATGATGTATTAAGAATACCTCATATATATTAATCAATTAAGAACATTAAGAAAGTAAAAAGATTGCTTCGGTTTAGGCGATGATGTGGAAATTTGGTAGCAAATTGTCTACCACTTGTGACTAAGTATGGTGGTTGGTCGCGAAAATGGTCTTCTGCAACTAAACGTACTCCGTCGCAAAAACCCTCAGGTATTTAAATTAAATGCATCCTTTTATACAAATAATAAGGTTAATGGTAGATTAAGTGCTAAAGGGTATATGTTGTCATCTTAGTGGTGAATTTGGTAAAAATGAAATGTGGTTTGCATTCCTTATTAATTCAACTAATAACAAAAAGAATATGCTAATTTTTAAAAGTTTTCCAATTTTATTTTGTTTATCTACCAAATTAAAATTAAACATTATTAATTCCCAAAAAAGAAGCAAATCAAGAACAATTGCATATATAAGTGCAGAAGACAAAATTTTCATTTTGTTATTTGTAATAGGAATACCTTATATATATTAATCAATTGAGAAAATTACGAATGTAAAGAAAATGTTTGGGTTTTGGCGACGTTGTGTATAATTGGTAGCAGAATTGTCTACCATTAGCGACCATAGTTTTGTTCGTCGCAAAAAGGTAAACAGGTTAAAAAAATAAGTGGGAAGATGTCGTTTTACCCGTGTTTGTTTTAACAAACGTGAGAGCTTTTCCCTCCCTCCCATTTTCACCAAAACTTTGCTATTGAAGCTCAACCGACCCTCTATTCTTCATCTGCCTTCTGTCCTCCTTCCTTTGTATCTCAAATATTGTACTCTTCATTTGCCTTCTCACCTTTTGCTTGTTCTTCGACCTCTTCGAGTTCTCCCACCGCTTCCCATAGTCGAAGGTAAGTTCAGTTGTTTATGTCATTTGTTAACCAATGTGAAACCCCTAACTGTGTTAATCTTTTTTTGTGTTTCATGTTCAATTTTTACATTAGTTGGTGATTGTGTATAGGGTTTTTTTTGCAGATTATGTCTTCCTCTGTTTGATTGGAGCCAAAACCGAAGAATTTATGTGGCATCTTTAGGTATATTCTCCTTGCACACCACATGTTCGACAAAAGCCCTCTGTTGTATTTTGTTGGATTCCTTATGCTATGGTTTACATATTCCTTGTCAAGGTTTGAAGGAAGCTCTTACTCAGTACAGAGAGATTGTTATGTACTTCAAATTGTTAGGTGTTGCAATCTTCTTTATTCTTATTCTCCCTGTAGTCTGTGATTTCTTTCAATGCCTCCTTTAGCCATTTACCATGGTTGCAAAACTAGGAATGACCTCAAAATGAGCCCTGAAAGCTTATGATCTCAGTTCATTTCTAAAAGAATTTGAACCTCTTAGAAAAGGAGTTATCTACTTTTATTGTATAGCTAGATGGATAAGAGTTAGATGTCTCATCAAAAATGGTCAACTGAATACGTAGAAGGAGTTAAGAGTTTCATGCAATTTGTAAAACATCAAATAGGTGATGAATATATTATTCGTTGTCGATGCATCAATTGCTTAAATGTCGACTTCCAAGTCAAGATGTGGTATATAATCACTTGCTAATCCGAGGTATAGATAAATCCTATACTCCATAGCTTTATCATGGTGATTGTAAGGAAGCAAGTTGTAGTAAAAGTGTGTGTACATGTTATGATGATAGTAACAATAATGATTTAGATGATTATGATGTGAATGATGATGGTGATGATGGGATTGATGAGATGTTAGACGATTGTTGAAATTATATGGAGACTATGAATGAAACAGGAATGCCTAATATAATTGGTAGTATTATAGAAGATAAGTTGGGAAGTTATTGAAAGTTGCTCAAGAGCAATTATATCAAGAGTGCTCAAATTTCTAACAACTATCATTTGTTGTGAAGTTGTTGCATTTAAAGGTTTATAATAAATGGAGTAATAAGTCCTTTGACATGTAAATTGACTTACTGAACGATGCATTACTTATTGGACACAAGTTGTCGAAATCTTACTATGATGCAAAGAAACTGTTAAGGGACCTTGGATTGGGATATATTTCAATTCATGCTTATAAGTATGGTTGTGTTCTTTTTTGGAAGGAAAGTAAAGATCTTCAGGAGTGTCCTATTTATGGTACATCAAGGTGGTAGGTGGATGATGAGACAGGGCAAAAGATACTGAATAAAATCCTTCGATACTTCCCTATTAAACCACGATTACAAAGACTTTTTATGTTAACAAAAATAGCCATGGATATGAGGTGGCATAAAGAGAAGCGCATTGATGATAACATTATGCATCATCCAGCAGACTCAATGGTATTGAAAGAAATTAATAGAAAGTTTCCATGGTTTGCACAAGATTATCGTAATGTTCGACTTGGATTGGCCTCAGATGGATTTAATCCTTTCGATAATATGAGTACTTCATATAACATGTGGCCAGTGATTCTAGTCCCATACAATTTGCCTCTATGGAAGTATATGAAGGAGCCTTTTATGTTGTTGTCTTTGCTTATTCCAGGACCTACCGCTCCCGTGCAACCATTAATTGATGACTTAAACGATCTATGGGAATTTAGATTACAAACTTTTGATGTTGTTGAAGGCGAAACATTTATAATGTATGCTGCTGTTTTGTGGACTATAAACAATTTCCCAACTTTTGGGAATTTGTCTGGGTGGAGTACTAAAGGGTATATGGCTTGTCCTATGTGTAACCATCAAACATATTGAATGAGGATATGAAATAAAATGTGTTATATGGGTCATCGTCGTTATTTGGAACATGGACATAGATGGCGAAGAAGTAAACTATTTAATGGCACAATAAAATTGGGTGAAACTCCAATGCAGTTGTCCGGTGATGATACTGTTTACCAGCTATCACATTTGGGTGACATTACACCTGACAAACACCTAAGTAATAAAAAGCGAAAGAGAAATGATGTCGAACTGAATTGGACCAAAAAAAACATATTTTTCAACTTACCATATTGGAAGCAATTACTATTGAGGCATAATCTTGATGTCATGCATATTGAGAAAAAAAATTTGTGACTCCATTTTAAGGATAGTCATGGGAATTGATGGGAAATCCAAAGGCACAATTAAGGCTAGACTTGATTTATAAGATATGAATATTAGAAAGGACTTGCATTTGAAAAGAAGAGATGATGGGTCATACGTTATTCCCCATGCTTTTTACAACATGTCAAAAAGTGAGAAATAATCATTCTGTCAGTTTCTCCATTCAGTCAAATTTTCTAATGGGTATGCATTAAATATTGGCCTTTGGGTGAATGTTAAAGAGGGAAAAGTTTCAGGGTTGAAAAGTCATCATTATCATGTACTTTTTCAACAATTACTTCCTGTTGAAATACGTGGGTGTTTACCGAAAGATGTGTCAGTTACTTTGGGTCAATTGGGAGAGTTTTTTAAGCAATTATGATGCAAGACACTTAAAGTTGAAGAGCTTGAAAAAATGGAAAAAGAAATAGTATTGATTATATATAAGTTTGAACTATTATTCCCCTCATCATTTTTTGATGTTATGGTTCATTTGGCAATTCACTTCCCATATGAAGCAAAACTTTGTGGACCGGTTCAATTTCAATGGATGTTTCCGATTGAAAGGTAATTCATATTAAATTTAACAAGTTTTTCTATTTTATTCGTTTGTAACAATTCTTAAATTCATAACTGATTATGTTCAGGTTTTTATGCTCTCTTAAGCGTTATGTACGTAATAGAGCTCGACCAGAAGGGTCTATTGCAGAGCCTTATATAGCAAATGAATGTTTGAATTTTTGTTCAATGTACTTAACTGATGTGGAGATAAGATTTAATAAACCAGAACGTAACTTGGATTTTCATGACGACGGTGAGTTGTCTATTTTCTCCCAAAAAGTTAGGTCACTTAGTGTGGGTAAATATGTGGAATTAGCTAAAGAGGAATTCAAAAACACCCATTGGTATATTTTGAACAATTGCGAGAAAGTTGATACATACATGGAGTACGTATATTCCTTTTCATTCAAACAGTCACATTACAATTTTCTTCATTCACTCTGAGATTTTATTGTCGTCTTTTTTAAATAGAGACCACAAAGAGACAATTCGCAGCAAAGAGATTATTAATGTTGAAGAAAGACAAAGGCAAAAGTTTGTATCATGGTTTAGAAATCGAGTAAGTTTCATATTGATTACATATTATGAAAATATGAGAATATGTCTCATCCTTATATTTGTTTTCAATTCATCGTACAGATGATACAATTACAAACCGTAACGTGCAAGAAGCGACAACAACATTATATAGTTTGGCATGTGGATCTCATATTTATGGCAATAAATACACAAGTTGCATTGTTAATGGGGTGAGATTTCATATACAAGATCGAGATAGTAGAGTTAAAAGTCAAAATTGTGGGGTTGTCATGACGACAATTTCATTAACTTCTGTGGTGTCATATGTGAAATAATAGAGTTGCACTACATTAAGGATAAGAAGGTTGTTCTACTTAAATGCAAAGGTTTGATCTAACTGACATGAAAGCGAACGAGCGTATTACTAGCATAAATGTTAGTAAGACATGGTATGATAATGATCCTTTGTCCTTGCAAGTCAAGTCAACACAAGTCTTCTACATCAACGATACTATATTGGGTAGCAATTGGAAGGTTGTTCAAAAGTTTCAACAATGGAATGTCTTTGATTTTTGTGAAAGGGATATTGGTTAATTGGATGAGGATGCAGATGAAGTCTATCAAGAAATTAGACTGGAGTTCAATAATGAAGGCATTCCAGTAGAAGATGTAGATATATCATCATTCTATAGCAGAGATGTCGATCCGAACATAGTTCAAGTAGATGAAGTCCAAGCCCATCTTATCTTACAAACAGATGAAGACTAAATTTAGGATGACTTAAATGACAATGACGATACTTTGCTCAAATATATTAGTGATGAAGAATCCAATGATAATGTACTTAATGATGATGATTTTCAAAATCTTGATTATGATGATTGAATGTAAATAAATTGTTTATATTTTTTGAAATTTTATGTTCATAATTGCCTTATGTTGTTGATGTTTTACTTATGTTAATTTACGATACCTAGATGCATATTTTTAATGTTTCACTTATGTTTATACCGAATGTTTAGTATTTGACTACTGATCTCCTTATATTCATGTGGAATATTGATCTTTGAGTTAAGATTATGCGTTATCTTCATATTTCATTTTAGTTGTTCAATATAATGACACCTGGTAGAAACAAGGAAAAGAGGGTAGCAACGATCGAAGAACTTCCTCCCCATAACAACCAACTTAATCTGACCCCAAAGTTCAACAACCAACAATTGCATCTTTCAATGAAGATAGTCACTAACAACCATTACCAACATCGTCTATTAGTGCTGAGGGATCTTCAGGCCTGTTATTATTAACCAAACATATTTACATTAATGCTGAAATTACTCATTACATGTTTAGTGCGTTTTTCTTATTATGATTTTTTTGTTTTCAGGTTCCAATACTGGCATTAGAAAATGAGGTACAGGTATCACAAAAGGAGCTGAGTTGCAACGGATGAATGTTGCAATGAACAACAAGATGTCTGTGACCATTGACCCCATGCAACGTCGCCCTCTGGATAAGATCCAATCTGTAAAATTGTCCAGTGAGTTGGGCATTGTTATGCGGAATGAATTACCTTGCCTTCAGCATGCTAGGCAGTTGAAAGAAGACAACTTGCTCCAAAATACTTTGGACAAAGTTTCGGTAATATTTCAATTCATTTAGTTATATGTATTGCGATTTTACTTAACAAAAACAGTAAGTTAACTTATATGTGTTCTTCACAGATGAAGCTCAATATCATTGATATCGACAAGCCTGAGGTTTCAAGCTGTGTTAGTTCACTGTTGAAACAAAAGCCGAAGAATCATCGATATAGACTTCATAAATATCACCAGTCTTTTCCTTCCGATGAAAAGGCAAGGCATGTTTCGGAACGGGTGACTCCAAAAAATTGGATTGTCATATGTGATTATTGGGCCTTTGTGAAGGTTCAGGTTTGTTTTATTTCTCTTCATATTCCCTTCCACTAATTTTGTTTATACATTTCATAACTACTTCTCTTAATTTAGGAAAAGTGTGAGAAAGAGAAGGTGAATAGAGTAAAAATGAAGACTCCTCATAACACCAGCGCCAAATCATTTGTCGTCATACGACAAGAATTTGTAAGTGTAACGTTTTCAACTTATTATTATGTTTCTTAATACAATAAATTCTATTATCTTCTAAATTTTTAAATTCATATAATAGAGACAAACTCAACTCTAAGGACAAGAGTGTGATAGGATCACACTATACAAGCTAATACACTACAAGGAAGGTGAATGCTGGACGTCTGAAGAGACTCAAAGTAATTATGTATGTACAAAATAATTAATATTACACTTTATTTTTGTATGTAATACTAAGTAATAATTTTTTAGTTAAGTCGATTTTATATTTTAAATTGTAGGACAAGATGCAGGAGTTGTTGTAGATATCATTGTCTCAGGGGAATCAACCCAATGTCGATGACATTTGCAACAATGTTCTTGGTACAAGATCGGGGTATATCAAAGGTCTTGAGTATGGCCCTAAGCTTGTTGGTGCATCTTCGTCATGACCAGCATATGTCACGACGTTTCAAGAGGAGAACCAATCACTGAAGACTAAGTTACAATGTATAGTAGAGAAGTTAGATCGTAATATAAAAGAAGTGAACAAGCTTAAAAAGATGGTCAAACAATTACTTGGCTCAAACTATCAGTAGTAATGACGATGAGGAGTCTTAGTTTGTTTATAAATTTTGTTCAAATTCTGTAATTAACCTGTAATTATTTTTTTAATAAAATGCATTCCATTTTTAATGTTTATTTTATTTCAATTTATTATTATTTAAATAAGATGTCACCAACATTAATTATAAAATGTAACTAATTTATATTTCAAATTGTCTTAAAAATTGTAATAAATTAAATTAA
>JAOSBL010000212.1:6668437-6684348 GCA_027568915.1 Erythroxylum roraimae
ATAGCCTCCAAAGACTCCGTACTATTAGGCATAGAATACTTGGCACTACACTAGACATAAGACCTCAAGTTTCCTCCGGCCTTCCCAGAAACTTCGTACTATTAAGTACAGGACCTCAAGTTCTTTGATTAGTTGACACAAAGTTGTGCACAATCAGTCGAATGACCGATAAGTTTTACACATTAAAGGAATTTAAGCATTACGCACGCAACGGAAAATTATAAAACTCTCGGTTATTCAAAAAGAAACTATCTCCTCCTTCTGCCACCTAATAGATTCTTCTTCCGTTACTTCTGAATTCGCCGACAGCTTTCTACTGTTTCATACTTGAATAACTTTAATGGTCGCTTTAAAGTCATTCGTATAGCCTTGGTTTATTCGATGTCAAAGCACACAAAACGCGTTCACTGATTTAGGCTCCTTTTTTGACTATGGACACCCTAAGCTGATGCCACGATACTTCCTTAAGACCTCGAGGTCATGTAACCAGGCTGTAATGTACATGTATGCACATAAAATAATTTTCTTAATTGTTTCTAGTCGAAGAATATTATTGTACTCATTAAAATGGGATTTTATACAAAAATCTACTAACAATGTGATCAAGACAGTGACTATATCACCTGAAACCTCCAGTTTTATAAATAAGCGAGTCCAATACTGATTTAATTTTTCTTATGAAAATTCTTATGAAGTAAGTTACAAAAATGAAGAGATTGATCTAAATAATCATAGACAGTAACTATTGCTAACGCTACGCCATCCAAATCCAAGGGCCAAAGAAAAAGCAATCTTTTCAAGTTTTTTAAGTTAAACCAAGCGTGTACCGAATTTAGTTGCCTCCAAAGACGACTGGACAAGATTCAATAGTAGATGGCGAAATAAATGTTTGCAAGTCCTAGAAATCTGAGGAATATGCAGATTTTCATCAACTTTATCCATATTCAAAATCCACGAACCGATTTTAAACACAAGTTTTTGTGGAGCAATTCAACTTGTCACTATCTTAAGAACTTTTGTTCAATATCATATCACCAGCACAATTTACATAGGAGCCAAATTATCTGAAATTGAGATATGGTATAAAATGTCATTTCAACTAATTGGCAAGAATTGACTTCGTACCTGCGCTATCTCTTTGCACATGAAACAAGTTTCTATCAAAAGCGAAACCATCTCATGTTCATGAAAGAAAGTATAGGAACTAACAAGAAAGTGAGAGAGACCTAAATAACAAAACTGTCAGTTGATTAGCGCACAAAAGTTCAAACCAAGTTGGCAGCATAGGACTATAGAAGTTGCTTGACAAGCAAATGAAAAGTTCGGAAGTAGCAATCAAAAGTTGGGATGCAAATGATAAGTTAGGTACAATTAGATCCACATATTAAAAGCAAAAGAAAGAAATTAAAGTAGATATATAGTGCTCAGCTTTCTTTAGCAGCTGTGTAACTATACTGTTTTTCAGGTACAGAGAGCAAAAAAAGACAAAAGAAGAGAGAGAGATAATTGTGAGGTAACAAGGTCTGTTAGGACTGTATAATTTAGATATGAACAACTTTCCCTCTTCCGACACTGAACACAAAAGATCAAAACTTCAAAACTAGAGCATCATTAAGTATCACATGTTTTTTATTATAAGTAATATACTAATTTTGTCCTAATTTTAACACTAACACTACTCGAGAGCCAAAGGTGAGCGTAGTAGATCATAAGGAGCCCACAGAGCATCCATCGGACATGGCCGGTTCGCATCAAGCCTAACCCATGGTTTCCCTTTACCACTCCAATGCAGGAGACTAACAGGACCCGGATGCAAATCCCTACACAGCCCTCGAAAGTTGTCACCTCCGAGCCCATGTTGGTTCCACCGGTGATCCACAGACGCAATGTTTCCGGCGAACACCAACAAAAACGGTGGCAACGAGCCTAGTTCGTAGATCCTCATTCTCTTCTGCAGCTCCATCCACTCCACAATCTTTGTGGTGAAATCACCAAGTCTCCATCTTTCCAAGTCGATGATCATCACCCCAGTATTGAAGTAACACGCGTTGCGTCCAGCTAATGTCAGTGACAAAGATGGATTCGACCAGAATGTTGGTGTGAAGTAGGATGTAAAATTTGCATTGCAATACTCAGGAGCGGCCAAAACTGCGTTTTCACCAAGTGGTGTAGCTGCTAACTCTGCAACGTCGTCGACTAGAATTAAATCCGAGTCCAGATAGATGACTTTATTCAGACATCGAGGAAAAACATCACCGAGGTAGTTCCGCGCGTAGTTAAGAGGGTTGTCTAGGGCTGATCGTATTGAGGTGGAAATGAGTCCAGAGACAGGTGTGGTGTCAAATGTATAGATTTGTGACCGGAGATAGGGGAAGGAGGAGTTGATGGTGGTGTGCAGAGCGGCGGATGTCAGCGGAGAGGCGATGAAGTGGAAGCGGATGTTTTCGGGGCAAGAGGAGTGTTGAAGGATGGACAAAATAGCAGCCATAGAGCCTCGGAGGTAACTGTGGTCGAGAGTCATAGCTATATGAACAGCTTCTTTTGAGCACATATCGTGAGATGGGAGATATGGGCAGCTTGGAGAGTTGTAGAACTTTGGTGCTTCTGTAAAGGTTTGACCACCGCTTGCGGTGGCAATGACGGTGGGGGGGATCACATTTGCTACCGCCAAGAGGAGGAGGAGTAGGTGTAGTGGTGGTGGTGGTGGTGGTAGTTTTGACATGGTGTTGTTTCAGGAAGCCAAAGTGCTGAACTAATATGTAAATATTAGTTCTGAGGATTTGAAATTGAAGAACAAAGTGAGACACGTCTTGTCTTGGTTTTGTACCGAAGTTTTTAGTGTTAAAAGAGTCGCGGGGTATTTTGAACCAAGTCATTGGTCAACACACACCTGTGTTTAATATCTTACAATAAATGTTTTTTTCTCTGTCTCCCAGAAGGTGAGCCCTTGTGTGAGGTATTTGATTGGTTCTATTCTCTACAGAATGCTTAACCTAAAAAATTAAAGACTCCTACATAGTATCAAATCTAAATTGAGTCAAAGAATACTATATAGAAAAAGAATACTATATAGAAAAAGTTTTAGTCCTTATCACGAAAGCACTGAAAATATAAACCTCGCATGGCATGCATCTCATACAACAATAATTTACGTACAAGATACATGCATATTAACCAACGGAAGCATAACCGAAACAAAAATATGCCCAGCTATTGCCCACCGATATCTTCTTACGTCTCTAGGTTTTGAATCTTCTATCCTTTTACTCTTTCATGTAACGAAGGTGTAAATAGCGTGAATGAAGGATAGGGATCCAAAAGCTTGTTTAAAACCGTTTTATCACCTCTGTCCATCACAGAGGGTAAAACCATTGAGCATGGGCGATAACGTGTGCGCGGTGAGGAGGGTTAAGCATTAAATGGACCTAACATGAACAATAGGAAGGTTAGGTAATTTTTCAAAAATCTTACATTCTCCCACTTGGTTCATTTAACCCAACACCAAACATAACAAGAAATCAATCATGGCGATAGGTCCTCTTATAGTGAGTATTATCTTCCATGTATTACATATACAAAATTTCTCATTACTAGCCCTTGAATAAATCATATGCTTATTCTAGGTCCAAATTAAATGACATTTCTCAAAACCAATAAAAAATGTGTGCACAAAATATATGAGAAAATATCAAACTAAATAAAAGTTTCATTGAAGCAACAAATGTATAACAAAAATCACATTATGGAACCAAGTCTCATTCGCACTACGTGATCCTTGAACTGCTTAGGTGGCATGCCTTTAGTTAAAGGATCCATAATCATCAAATCAGTGCTAATGTGCTCTATGACAACTTTCCTTTCTTTAACACGTTCTTTTATGGCTAAATACTTAATGTCGATATGCTTACTTCGACTTTCACTCTTGTTACTTTTAGCCATAAAGATCGCAACGGAGTTGTCGCAATACAACCTTAATGGCTTAGAAATTGAATCAACAACTCTAAGCCCATATATGAAACTCTTCAACCATACACCAAGCGAGGTGACCTCAAAATATAATACGAACTCAGCCTTCATATTGGAAGTAGCAATCAGGGTCTGCTTGGCACTTCTCCAAGATACAGCTCCACCAGCTAGCATGAAAATATAACCAGATGTTGATTTCCTTGAATCAATGCAGCCAACAAAGTCTGAATCGGAGTATCCAACTACTTCCAAGTTCTCAGTTCGCCTATACATAAGCAAGCAGTCCTTTGTGCCTTAAAGATATCTCATAACCTTCTTTGCAACTTTCTAGTGGTCGATACCTAAATTACTCTGATATCTTCCTAACATTCCAACAGCATATGCGATGTCAGGTCAGGTGCAGACCTGAGCATACATAAGGCTTCTAACAGCTGAAGCATATAGAATGTTCTTCATGAGTTCCCATTTAAAATCATTCTTCGGGCATTGATTCAAACTGAATGTATCACCCTTTATTATAGGTGCTATACTTGGTGCACAATCTTTCATCCGAAATCTCTCTAAAACTTTGTTGATATAAGTCTCCTGAGACAAATCCAAAATGCCTCGAGATCTTTCTCTATGGATCTTGATGCCAATGACATAAGATGCTTCACCCATATCTTTCATATCAAAATTCTTTTAGAGAAATTGTTTCATCTCATATAGCAAATCCTTATCATTAGTCGCAAGTAAAATGTCATCCATGTATAGCACAAGAAAACAAGTCTTACTCCCACTGACCTTCTGGTATAAACATTGGTCCATTATATTCTTTTCAAAATTGAATGAAGTGATAACCTCATAGGATTTTAAATACCACTACCAGGAGGCTTGTTTTAATCATATATGGATTTATTAAGCTTGCAGACTAAATGTTCACCATCACTAGAGGAGAATCCTTTAGGTTGTTTCATGTAAACCTCTTCCTCTATTTCACTATTGAGGAACGTCCTTTTCACATCCATTTGATGTAACTCAAAATTAAAATGAGCTACTAATGCCATAATTACACGAAGTGAATCTTTCTTAGATATAGGAGAAAATGTCTTCGTGTAGTGGATTCCTCCTCTCTGAGCAAACCCTTTGGCAACAAGTCTTGCTTTTATGTCTCTCAATGTTGCCTCGTGAGTCTTTCTTTGTCTTAAAAACCCATCTACATCCAATAGTTTTCATACCATTTAGCAACTCAACGAGATCCCAGACTTGATTAGATGCCATAGAATCCATCTCATTCTTCATAGCATTGTACCACAAGTTCGATTCCTTAGAACTCATGGCCTGTGAAAACGTTTCAGGATCATTTTTGACTCCAATGTTGTAATCTGACTCTTGTAGATACATTATATAATCACTAGGTATTGCTGACCTTCTAACCCTAGTAGATCTCCTCAATGTTGTATCATCATCCTCACGAAGTACCTGTTGCTCAACCTGTTGTTTAACTGGTTGCTCAACAATTTATGGTGTTCCTCATTTACAACTTGATCTACTGGATTGGTATTAACAGCTTGCGGAACTTCAGTAACTAGTTGTCCAACGCCCATTTCAACTTGAGGAGTGTGTATGACAATCAATCTATCACTTGAACCAGAGGGTTGAGCTTCATAATGGCCCTTTTCAAAGAGTATGTCCTGAAAATAACCAGAGGGTTGAGCTTCATAATGGCCCTTTTCAAAGACTATGTCTTGAAAATGACCACTCCCACTTATCAAGTCATTCTCAAGAAATTTTGCATTTCTTAATTTCATAATTCTAGTGCTGTGAGATGGACAATAGAATCTATACCCCTTAGACCTTTCAGCATATCCAATGAAATACCCACTAATGGTCCTTAGGTCTAGCTTCTTCTCTTGTGGGTTGTAAATTCTCACTTCAGACGGACATCCCCAAACGCGTATATGTCTCAAACTAGGTTTTCAAAGTGTCCTTGAGACAACCTTGGTTGGAACTTGGTTTAATATATACACAGTCATCTTTAGAGCTTTAGTCCACAGGAATTGAGGAAGTTTTGTGTTACACCTCATGCTTCTTATCACGTTCATTAAAGTTCGGTTTCTTCTTTCTACCACACTATTCTAATCCGGAGAACCAGGCATAGTGTACTGGGCAATAATCCCATGTTCCTGAAAAAACTTCGCAAAAAGACCAAGCGCTTGTCCACTTTCAGTGTATCTACTGTAGTACTCTCCACCTCTATCTGACCTCACGATTTTAATCAGTTTTTCACATTGATTCTCCACTTCAGCCTTAAACATTTTAAAGGCATCCAAAGCTTCATCCTTAGAATGAAGTAAGTAGAGATACATATATCGCGAATAGTCGTCTGTGAAGGTGATAAAGTATTTCGGACTATTTGCATCCATATCTGGACAACAAATATCTGTATGTATGTTTTCTAACAGGTTTGTACTCCTCTTAACACCCCTTTACTAATCTCTTAATTCTCTCAATGGAGATGTGTCCTAATTTACGGTGCCATAACATAAAGGATTCTTCATTCACAACACATCGTTTCAATTCAGCAGTGACATGCATCGAATTATAGGCATCATCATTTTGCAATTGAATGGAATAAAGACCATCAGATAATATACCATAACCAATAACTTTAGATCCATTACATAAACTGAAACCAGAATCTGAAAAGTTAAAGGAAAAATCAAAAGGTACAAGTATTAATAAAGAAATCAAATTTCTAGAGAAATTTGGAACATAAAAGATCTTTTTCAAACACAAAATAAAGTCACTGCTCAAAACCAAACTATAAGTGCCGATGGCTTCCACATGTGAACTCGTCTTGCTTCCTGAATAGATAAATTGTTCACTTCCCACCGGCTTCCTTAGGTTTTGCATACCCTGCAAGGTATTTGAAACATGGATTGTAGAACCAGAGTCAATCCACCATGTGTTATGATTAACATTATCCATATTACATTCATAAAAAACAAATAAAATTTGAGTACCTTTCTTTTCGAGCCAGTTCTTAAATTTAGTGCAGTCTTTCTTCATATGTTCCTTCTTTTTACATAAGAAACACTTAGACGATTTCTTTATATCGGACTGAGGAGACATTTTGCCTTTCCCTTATTTTTGACATCATCCTGTCTCTTCTTTCCTGAAATGGTCAAATTGACCCTTTCACCCTCTTCCATTAACAACCTCTCCTCTTCTTGCACACACATGGTCAACAACTCATTGATCGACCACTTGTCCTTATGTGTGTTATAAGAGATTTTGAAAGGACTGTATTGTTGGAGCAGAGTGCACAGAATGTATTGCACTAGGAAAGATTTCGATATTATAACCTCCAACGCTTTCAGTTGAGCCGCTATGTCCCTCTTACACATGATGTGATCACGTACGCCCTTTATTTCAGTGAGCCTCAAGGATGACAACTGAATAACCAAGGTGTTGGCAAGGGCCTTATCAGATGTAGCGAACTGCTCATCAATGACCTTCAATAGATCTCTAACATTATTATGTTGTTCGACAAAACTACGAATACTAGCAGATATCTTAGTCTTTATGAACATCACGAAGAGGCAATTAGATCTCTCCCACTTTTCATAAATAGCAACAGCTTCTAGAGTGCTGATCTCAATTATACTCGGTAGTTCGTCCTTCCTAACAGTCTATATCCATCTAGCCCAAATGAAGCAGAATTCTCTCCTTCCACACCTTATAGTTGTCACCTCTCAATTCGAGAATATCACACTTAATATCAGAAATATTAACTGTCTGAGTAATTGCAAATTAAGAAATAAAAATATATGTTTGTTATATATAATTCGAGACCAATAATAATTCATGGTTTACCAATGTACATAATGCATTTAACAGATGAATCTAGTGACATAAGACTTGCCTGCAGGCTAAAGTTCTACTCAATTAGATTCATCCAAAACTTTATGACAAAACTATTGAATTATGTTCTTTTTCTTAATTCCTGCGGGTAGATTAAGAAATATAATCTGATATTTTATCCTAATTATCACGTATGATTAATTACAATTAATGATTTAATGTGATCTTAAAACTAAATATATAATTGTAATTAATTTAAGATGCTGTGGCTACTCCCAATTAATTAAAACCATATGATCACTCACATTATCTTAAGCTTTAAATTAAAGCCTAAACATTTGCATCAATTAATAAATAATGAAAATAAATCAAATAATAATGCACAAATTATGTAATCTAATTTTGCATGTATAATGATCATAAATTTATACACACAATTTTTAATTAATCACATGTAATTTGTGCAAATAATTAAACAATTATAATAAGCATGTCAAAATTTAAATTCCAACATAAGACATACGTAGTTAAAAATTAATATTTTCATAAAATATTAATATCAAAATGATTTTTATAATTAAAAATCACAACATAAAGGTTAGGTCTTGATTAACCCAATTAATCACTAATACTAACATAATTAATATTAATAAAAAAAAATTTAAAAAGAAAAAATCGTAAGTCGTCTTCAACCTCCAATCGGGTCGGGTGTGACCAGACTGCAACCCGATGGAGCTCCGACACTTCTGCTGCACAGAGGACGCCTGAGGATGAATGAGAGTCGTCGATGGGACGACGTTGACCACATGACGTGCGTGAGACGTTGAAGAACCATCCATGTGACGTTGCACGGATGGCGACGTTCGAAGCCATCACCTTCGGTCGTCGTCATCCCTCCTCTTCTCACCTTCCAGTCACCGTCGATTGCTTCATAGAGTATCAAGACATGACTCTAACGTCCATCATGTGTAAAAAACGTCGAAACATTCAAAATCTAAAGTTCATGTTCCACGGCAGAAGCTCAACAGAGCAAAACAAAGACATGATTTTCACAGTTCATAAGCAAGGCAGAGACATCACTGAAGCTCTGATACCAAATAAAAATATAAACCTAGCATGGTATGCATCTCATACAACAACAATTTACGTAAAACATACATGCATATATTAACCAACGGAAGCATAACCGAAACAAAAATATCTCTAGTCATTGCCCACTGATATCTTCTTGCGTCTCTGGGTTTTGAATCTTCTATCCTCTTGCTCTTTCACGTAACAATGGTGTAAATAGCGTGAATGAAGAATAGGGACCCAAAAGTTTGTTTTAAACCATTTTATCACCTCTGTCCATCACAGAGGGTAAAACCATTGAACATGGGTGATAACGTGTGCGTGGTGAGGAGGGTTAAGCATTAAATAGACCATAACATGAACAGCAGGAAGGTTAGGTAATTTTTCAAAAATCTTACAAGCACAGAGTTTGGATGCAGAGTATTTACTCCTTGTTGGGATTTTTTGTTTAAAATAATCTTATTTAATTATGTCTAATGCTCAAAAAATGTTATTTTAACCGTTGAACATGGGTTTAAAGATCGTTCAACTCTATCCAATGATCAAAACAACGTCATTTTAGCTATTCAACATGAGCTTAGAGATTGTCCAATCTTATCTAACTATTAAAACAACAATTATAAACAATGAAGAAGATTGAGCCGAGTTATTTTAGACAAAAGATCCGAACTCATTTACTTCTTCAAAATCATTACTTTCCAAAACTTAACCATGGATTTTGCCGAGTCTTTTATTTGGGTTCCTTGGCCGGGTCTACTTATAGTCCAATTATTTCTTTTTTCTTAGCTACAATTCATCTAATTTACTTTTAGGATGGAGCGAGACTTCTCTACAAATTTTCAAGCTCTAATCGTATAAATTCCTCAAAATATTTGAGTGGACTTTGAAAAAACTTTAAAAGTCTGAATTTCTAAATAATTACTATAATCTAAAATAATATATTGGAATATATAATTTCAAGTTCTAACCTTACAAAGAAAAGAAGGAAGAATCTATTTGTGTTCATCTATCCACCTCTAGACAGACTCCAATCACCACTCCAATTTTATTTAACCAGAGATTCTATTTACCGGTGAGGCTGTTGCTTTGAGGCAAAGATGATTGATATTCCTAGTATCGTAATGCTATCGCAAATACAATCATACTCAATTTGTTAGCATTATTTGATCTTAAAGGGATTTTACACGAGAGAAGTTATTTCTTGATTTCGTCATTAACAAACTTAATTATTTTGAGATACAAACAAGTTTCACTTCATACAACACTCTCAAGGAAAGGTTTAAGTCCTCCTTAGCTTAATAAGGATGCTTAAACAAGCGTTTTAACAGGTCCTAATGATCACGTACGGCTAAAGAAACACCCTTTAGCATGGAACACGAGCAAAGAGCCAAAATTAGGGACACGAAGCACTCTTTTTTCTTATGGGTCCCCTTTTATAATAATTGCAAATCCGATAAGTAGACACCCACCTCAAAAACATAAAATTAAACCAATTAATTGATATATTTGGAATTTCCTTTTTCATTTGTTTACCCAAAAAAAAAGAAATTCAAAAAACACTTACACTCCTAAGTGGCGGGCCTCTCTCTCCATGTTAACATTGGTACATTTGGAATAGGGTGAAATTTCCAGAGCAAAATAAAGAATTATGTCATATTGTATAATCCAACTTAATTCAATTGACCATTAAAATATTAATATAACGATAATTTACTACTTTTCTGTAAATTTTATTTACTTTTTGTTTATAGAATTAATTACACTTCTTAAAGGATTGCAGTTTTACTTCTAATTTTTGTTGTTGTAATTTGTAGATTTTGTATCCTATTTTTTTGTTTTTTAAATAAAGACTATGTTAGATATTAATATTAATGTAGTTATATTTTTATTATTGATAATTATGTATTAGATGAAACTCAAAGATAAATTATTTTTAATTATTTATTTAAATTTATTTTAATCTCTTATATAAAATATTTATTGTTAAATTATTAGTAAAAATTTATTATATTTATTACAATAAATAATCCAATAATTAAAATTTTATTTTTGTTTTTATATATTTTGAAGATATTTTAAATTTAAATTAATAATCAACATTTATTATAGAGATTAAATTATATTAAATTATTAATTAAATAAAATTATTCATAATTCTTATTAATACTTAATATGCAATAATGAAATATATAATAGTAAAACAAATTATTTACTATTAATAATTAAATAATATATATTTAGTTGATATCATATCATGTTATAAAAAGACAGAAACAAAAAACAAAAAATATTTTTATAGTTTTTATCAATTATAAAAAATTAAAAAATAGAAACTAAAAATTTAAAAACATAAATCTAAAATAAAAAATAAAAGTGAAAACAAATGATACCTTATTACACATATATACAGAAACCATTTACTTTACGTTTATCTTAAAGTTTTGAATTCGTTAATCATTCTATTTTAAATTTCAGCAGGCATATTATTGAACAGAAAATCTAATTATTATTTGTTAATTAGATTTTAAAAAATAATAATTTTGATGTGGAAGCAGGAAATATAAGTGCTCAACGCAAACATGACACGTCCATCATCCATGATCCGGAATTTACGTAGATCATTAATCGCGAAAGAACCCCTGAGTCTGTGGACCCATCAACATTTGATGATCGTTTTAATGTAATTACTGGGATTTAGTGTCAGACAAAATGAAACACACTCCCACGAGTCGGCACCTGATTGTACGGTCGCTTTCTGTCAACTGCCACCCCACAGAGTGACTTAATTAGCGGAGAGAGTACGAGAGCAGCGAAACCATGTTTGCCACGCAGCTCTTCAAGTGGGACCAACCGTCTGCCACGTTTTTAATTAAAGCAACCAGTGTGGGAATGGGACCAACGTGCCGTTTGAACATCTAAGATGGAGACAAAGGAACTAAAAACTTACTTGTAATGTGTTGGCGGCATGTAGTTAATTGGTTGTCCTTACAGTCCTGGAAACGTTCGATCAAGTGGTTGAATTACTTTTACTTTTAGTGTTAATTTTATAAATATTATGAAGAAAGTAACTTATGAATTAGTATTCGACACATAATATTATAATCTAGTATGGGGAAGTAGTGCAAAATTAAAACAGATTTTGTTAAAGAAATTTTGTATATTAGATTCCTACATTTTTGTAGCCTAATTAGATTAATCTAATATATGTTCAAAACAAGATTAATTATTATTGAGATGTTTTAATAAAAAAAATGTAGCATCGTGATACTCCATGGATTTGGAGCACCCTTCGAAGGCCATTCTTCAGTTTTTCATTATACTGCACTGTTCATGATGATAAAAAGGTCATGCCCATGCATCATTTTCTAAAAATCTCCTATCTTGTCCTGTCTCCTTTAAATTGAATCACCCCTTACCCCTACTACTATTCCCATCAGTCACTCGTTTGCAATGGAGCTTTTTGTGCCCATTAGACCATTACTCCTATCCATGTGTAACTGGTAACTTTTGTCAAAATATCAAACCTACTACCTACCTTCATTAATGGTCAAAAACATTTCTTCTAATTGAAGTTAAGTTTAGAGGTTTCGTATTTCTAGCAAATAATTTATTGAACTTATCAGCAACAAGAGATCACATTGGATTAGAGATGGTATATTGCCAAAAACCATCGAACAACCCATGTTAATCTTATAGATGGTTCTTTAGGCCTTTGGGCACCTTTTTGGACTGGACAACGATTGCACAATTGATTTTGTCACAGCAGGAGATCACGTCACCGACACTAAGTTCAAGGAAAAATGAAGAGTGTGAAGGGAGATTACAAAAGTCAGATAAAATAGGCTGGTGAGACGGCAGACTTGTCAGTTTGCGGAGACCAAAATTAATAAGACACGTTCATGCAGCTGTTCAGTAGCCAAGAGAGAGCGCGTTGATTTGGGTCGACACATTGAATATTATTAGTGTTACTACGTACGTAAAACAAGCAGAAGAAGAAGATGATGGCGATGCAGAAGAAAGGACATGCACTGAACCACTTGTATTTGCATTTCAAAGTCTTACATTAATAAAGGCTTTCATTAATTGTCCTTCTCAGTATCTTTTGACAAAGAAGCTTTGGCAATGGTTACTTCATAACAAACTTAATCACTCTTCTAAGTGAAATGGTTAATAGTCTCTTATCGTATGAATGTCAGCCTGCGGTGACCCTTAATAGATCCAACGATGACATGAAGTAAACAAAAGATAACAAAAATGTTGTATGCAGATCGAAAAATTTATGGTCCAGGTATAAATCAATCAAGTTTTTATCTGTCACGTAAGTAATTGAACCGCATTTTCATTTTTGCAAGAGTTAAACATTCTATGGCCCAACAAAGACAACGAAAAATACATCACAAGGAAAGTCGATCGGGCCTAGCAGAAAGCAACAGGACAAACCCTTTGCTCCCACCAAAATTATTAAGTTGGAGCTCCAAATTCAACAAGATATCCAATATTTTCATAAGTCCATTATAACATAAAAGGACGATTCCTTGTTGCTGCTTTTCCATGAATAATTGAGAAGCAACCTAGGTTAGGAAGGCATGTAGTGGTGGGAGAGTTGCATGGTTCTATATAGAAATTTTTTTGCTTTAATGCCATTCATAATGGCAGGCTTTAGGTAAGTGGTTGTATATCACTGAAATAGCATGTGATTTGTAGAGCTACTTTTCTTTGCATATCTTTTCTTTCACGCATTTCCCATCAAAATCACCATCCACAGATCCTCAAGTTTGAGAGTTTGATAAAATTTCTATTCAACTCGGATATGGCTGAAGATTACTGATTGTTTGCGAATTCTCCTTTCTTTCACATAAAGAAGGCTGTCATATCCAGAAGCATGATCCAAACCAACCAATGAAAAACCAACTATCTTTCGCAGTTAGAGCACGGAACGTCCTCAAACTAGAAACATATAGGAAGACTTTGGAGGCCAAGATAATTGAAGACCTCATTTACCCCACAGTTTATTCAATACTGCTGTAACCTTAAGACATGGTTGACAAAAGAGCACAAAGAAACTAGCAAGTCAACACAAAATGCAGAAAATAAGAAACGACTTACGACAATGTAGCAGAAAAACATGATACTATTGCCATGAAATGGAATATTACATCGAGTTAGCGACCATTATATAATGAAACAATACAGAGCTTATTTATATCATGTCTAAGTAACTAAATAAAAGACAAAACAAGGAAAGAAATAGATGTTAGACATAATAATAATCTATATACATGTCTATTATAGGAAAAATGGAAATGCGGAATGTTATTACATACCTCCAGATCTTTGAGAAATATGAGAGGACTCTTCTAAACTTTTAGTAAATGCAGGAGAAGGTGTATGCAAAATATTACTAATCTTAGGGACCCAATCTCCTTATATTCCTTGTTGTCTTCCATCAAAACAACAGAAGAATATGACGGTTCGCAGTAGAAGAACATGAGATTTCAAAATGAACAGACACAACCCATCAAAAGAAACTAACGGATAACAATAGAAAAATATGATATGTCCTAATGGTATGTATCATCTTAGAAATTTTATTTAAAAGATATTTGTGTCAGTGCATACCTATAGGAGATGAAATTTTAAAAAATTTAAATATTATGACAATACTGCTAAAAACATGGGAATAAATCTTGCGTAGAATAGTGTTTGAGAAGAAGAAATGTAGTGAAAGCATACCTAAATCCATTAGGGAAAAGAGAGTTTTAGAGAAAAGCTAAAGAATTTTAAGATCTATCTGATCTCACGATCTTTATTTGCTTACCACATTGTTTCTCTACTTCCGTTTTAAATACCTTAAAGGCATCTAATGCTTCGTTCTTGTTATGAAGCAAATAGAGATACATATATCGCGAGTAATCATCTATAAATGAGATGAAGTATTTCTGACTATACAAGTCCATTTCTAGACTACAAATGTTTGTATGTATGATCTCTAATATGTATGAACTCCTCTTAGCACATTTCTTTTTCATATTGGTCTGCTTTCCCTTTATGCAGTCCACACAAACATCAAAATCAGTAAAATCTAGAGTATTAAGTACTCCATCATTCACTAGTTTTTTCATTCTTTCAAGAGAAATATATCCCAATCTTCAGTGCCACAACATAGAGGAATGTTCATTCATAATACATCTTTTAATACCAGCATTACTATAAACATGCATTGTATTGTGAAAAACATTTTCTTGCAAGTTAATTTGGAAAAGACCATCAATCATTGTACTGTTCCTAACAAGATTAGATTCATGATACAAACTAATTGATGTATTTGAAAAGTTAAAGGAATATCCCAGAGGTACAAGTCTTGAAACTAAAATCAAATTTCTTGAGAAACTTGCAATACAAAATGTTCTTTCCAAATTCAAAACAAAACCAGAATTTAAAACTAATTTGCATGTCCCAACAGCTTCCACATGTGAACGCATCTTGTTGCCTGAATAGATGCATTGTTCACTGCCCACTGGCTTCTTGTGATTTAGAAAACCCTGTAAGGTATTGGAAATATGGCTTGTAGAACAAGAATCAATCCACTAAGTGTTATGACAAACATCAACCATATTAGATTCATAACAAACAAGTGAGATTTAAATACCTTTCTTTATAAGCCAAGCCTTAAATTTGGCACAATCCTTCTTTATGTGCCCTTTCTTTTTGCAGAAGCGGCACTTGAGATTGAAATCCTTTTTGATCTCAGTACGAATCGGTATTTTACCCTTTCCTTTTTGTTTGGCTTGCCCTTTATTCCTTCCTTCTATTGCCATATGTGCACTTTCACTTAATTCCATTACTAACCTCCCTTCCTCTTGAACACACATGGTCAAGAGTTCATTGACAGACCATTTGTCCTTATGTGTGTTGTAAGAAATTTTAAAGGGTCCATATTGAGGTTGAAGGGAATTAAGTATGTAATGCACAAGGAAAGACTCGGACATTTCAACCTCAAGAGACCTCAGTTGAGCCGCAATGTCCCT
>JAOSBL010000212.1:6729902-6753474 GCA_027568915.1 Erythroxylum roraimae
GTTCCGGATGTCGGACTTTCATTTTCCAAATCCAATCGGGTTCGTTTCGCCTTATGTTTTTCGCTTCGGCCCACTTTCGGGTTCGAATTTCGTTTTCCGTTTCTGTTTTCCGGTTGGGATTCGGTTTTTGAGATCGGGTTCCAACATCTTCCATACGTTCCTTTAAAGGCCAAATGTCCCTTTATGTTTTAATAAAAGCCTTCACCAATTATTGGATAAGAAACAAAAATAAAAGCCTTCACCATTTGATAAGAAATCATAAAGCAACGTTAATGGGGCTATATTTCTTTTTTAATTTAAAATAATTTTCTTTTTAAAGATGTAATGAGTATCTCCCACGTAAATTTACATTTTTAACGTTCACTTCACCTATAAAAACAGGGTTCCTCTTTAGTTGTAAGCATGCCTTAAGTTTATCTTTTGTAGGTTGTAAATAATATTTTAATTAATGAATAATTATTTTTAATTAGTTATATTTTAATTAATTAATTATATTTTAATATATTATATTTTAATTAATTACGTAATTACAAAATTTTAATTAATGAATGAATTACATTATAATTAATTTATTATATTATATTATTTCAATTAATTCTATTTTAATTAATTATAATATTTTAATTAATGAATGAATTATGTTTTGATTAATTATAATGTAATTAATTAATTATATTTTAATTAATTAATATTATTATTATTTTAATTAATTATATTTTAATTTATTAATTAATTACATTTTAATTAATTAATTGTATTTAATTAATTATTATTAAAAATATTTTATAAAAAATAGTCACTGCTAAAGAATGAGTTGCATTCCTCTACTAAATAGAGCGTATCGAGAATTCTCAAAAAATGAGATATTAAGCTATTACCTCTATAATAATAATCAAGAATCAACTGCTCATTTTTTATTTCTTACCCGTTGGCCCTTTCATCCTTTCTCAAAGTCATCAATTAAGCATCCCTTGAGTATTCAACCTCCCGGGAGCTCCTATTCCTCACACATACTCTCGCAGCCTAGATGGCCACAATTATGTCTGTTGTTGTATATTCGTACACAAAGTAGTAATTAGTGGCCACAATTATGTTGTCATGCTGCGCTATTGGTTGTCTCCTAGTGATTTATGATTAGTTGCGACTTGCATCTATTGAGTGATGGTAGTAAAGTTTGATTGTGGCTTGTAGAGGGAGCAATGATTTCCAGAAAAGGAAATAATAAGAACGATGGTAAAGAGTAAAAGCGAGGATGGTTGAACCACCAACTGGTTTTGATCAGTTTAATGATAAACCAACCGATTCGTTGATAAACTCCAGCTGGATATTTGGATATTTGGTTCAGTTTAGTTTAATACATGTTTACATAAAAATCGGCATCTGATTCAGTTTAGTTTAATAACTTGTTTATATAACCGGTCAGTTTTTATATAAACAGGTTATAAGCTAAACTGAGTTTTTATATAATCAGGTTATAAACTAAACCGAACCATATAATTAGTCGGTTCATATAGTCGAACAGGCCGGTCCTGTTCGGTTTTTAAAATATTGCAATATAGAATACTTTATTGGTTAAATATTTTTATTGAACTAATAATTTAGAATTAAGTAATAAAATCTAACTAATTGATAATAAATTTTAACATAATATGTAATTACAATAATTAGTAAAAAATATATAGGTTAATCTTTAGACAGTCTTTCTCCCAAAATTTTTTATTAAAAACCCTTGAATTAATTTTTTTTTTGTATTATAACATGTTTGATGAGTATGAACTACTCTAAAAATTTAAACAATAAATTGGATCTAATTAATTATTAATAAACTCCAATACAATGTGCACTATGTTAATTAGTATAAAATCTCTTTGGGGAGTCTTCCTCCTAAAACCTCAATATAGAAACTTGTAGTACCAGAAGCTTTTTGGAGAGTGCCCATTACTAACTTGGACCACTCCTAATAATTGGGCTTGTTCCATCAAATGGGCCTCCTTGTTCAAATAAGAAGGCCTAAAAAATATTAGCCCCCAAGGGGTAGTAGTCACAGGTACAAACAAGACTGATCTTGCGTGTGGAGTTCTAATCTATTAATTAATTCAAGAAAACAAAACAAAGCGCGTAACGCTAGGCAAAGGATAAGGTCTTTAGTTATTATATACGTGCAGTGCAGGTTCATCTTCATCTTCCTACAACTTTGGATGTGGTCGGCGGACTGCAGCCATTAAATGCGCTTCGAATATCTTGGGAAAGAGAGCAAATCCCGGGACAGGCAAATTTGGATTGCTTGGGATGGTTGCATGAACCAAACCCAATTTCCTGGAGACTTCTCCAGCGGCTAGATTCGCGGCTGTGGCTGGTGAAAGCATTGAACTTAGGCCACCCATTTGTATGGCGAAACGTTGAGATATGGACTGACTAATACAATTTGAGGTTGTGGGAGGTGGCAGTGGTACAATTGGTTTGTGCCATCTTTTTAAGATACGTGAAATTTTGTGTTCTAGTCCTCATTGTTCTATAAACTTCTTAATACTAAGAGGCGGTGAGTCAAATTAAACATTCACTTAATTTGAACTTATCGTTTCATTTGCCAAATAAATTATTAATTTGTGTTTTTAAAAGTTTATCAATTCAAAGTGTACCGAGTTCCCACGTTTTGAGATTGAGAGAAACAACCTTCCTAGCTTCAATCCTCCCCAGCTACCAACTTGTAACTTGCTTTGACTTAATTTTACGTACACAAAATTTGAGAAGAGAAGATCAAAAGACACTCTACTAAATGTAATTAAAGACGTATCAAGTCGTATAATTGTGACGGCGGATATGAAAGTAGTATGCAGAAAGTAAACAGCTGGGATTTCTTTGTCTTCTCTTTTTCTTCCTTGCGGCGTGAATAATAACAGCCGGAACGGGCTGGTGCATCATAGCTGTGGAGCAACACCTGCCAGTACGCCATGGCATATTTAATAATTAATGCCAAGATTTCCATCCACTTGTTTTGCGTTTCAAAGCAATTTGGCAAGAGATATGTACCTTTTTTTTTTTTCAATATCGGTGAAATTCAAAATCATTATTTATCTTTCAAATTTTTATTAATTAAAAGACATTATTCAATAAATTATTAATTACATATTTCAAGTAAAGTCATCAAAATATAATATTTGACAAACTATTTATAATGGTTATCCTTTAAATACATATTAAATAAATTATTAAGTACATATAATAAATTACAATTTATATGAATCAAAGACCTATTTGAGGTTGCGGCGCTCACAATTACACATTTTGATAATATAATTTGGAAAAGTTTTAGAGATCATTCATACTACGCTTTTTTGAATGGAGATCTTTATAAAGAGGTTTATATGAATAACCTAAAGGGTTTTATGAAGATGACAAGAGTCATATATTTTGTAAATTAAGGAAATCATTATATAGATCGAAATAAGATTCACAATAGTGGTACTAGAAGTTTGATGAGGCATTGCCATATTTGGCTTTATGGAAACTAAAGTTGAAAGATGCTTGTACTACAAGATCCTTAGAAGTAATATTTTTTTTGGCCTCAAATGACTGAACCTCATGTAATACATGAGATTAAATAACTATTGGCCAATCATTTTAATATGAAAGATATTAATTAAGTATCTTTCATCCTTGATATTCAAATTAACTGGGACATATCACAAAATTTGTTAGGTCTCTCACAAAGAGCATACATTAAGCATGAACTATAAAGGTTTATTATGGGAAACTATAAACCTTGTACAACACCAATCTCTCTCCATAAGATATTGTCTTGAGTATAGTAAAATGAAGTGGAAAGAGAGAATGTGACTAATGTTCCTTATTTTAGTGTAGATGACAACCTAATGTATGCTCAGTTATATACTAGACTTGATATTGCATTTGTTATTATACTGCCGGGTATTTATTTATCTAACCTAAGTAGAGAACAAACCACTGGAATACAGGTAAATAAGTTTTGAAATAAATTTATGTAATAAAGATTTATCCTAAGTGTAGAACAAACCAATGGAATACAGTTAAATGAGTTTTGAAATAACTTTGGGTAATAAGGAATTGTAAATTGACATTCAGAAAATTTAATGGATAAATATAATTCAGCAAATAGATTCATATTCTGCGATATGTCCAGATGACAAGCAACTTACATCATGTTATATTTTCATATTAGCAAACAGTGTTATTTGATAGAGAAGTGTTAAACAAACACTTTTTTTTTACCTCTTTGACCTTGCTTATAGACTTTGCTTCATCTTATAGGACTACTTCATAAGCAGTTTGCTTAAGAAACTTCATTTCTGAACTATCTATGGTTAATTTAGTTGCTAGACTCATCTAACTGTATTGTGATAATGTTTCTACTATGTTGTTTAGTAATAATAACAAAAATATCATAGGGTTCAAGCATTTGAAGATTAAGTACTTAACCATTAAGTAGTTAGTATAAAATGGTGACATCACGGTGGAGCACACTTTGGCTGAGTGTATATTGGATGATCCTTTCGCTAAAGGACTTTGCCCAATCATTTTTAAGAGAAATATCTATAATATAGGTTTATTGAAATTCTTTGACATTGTTAAAAGATCATTTCCCTTTTTTCTCCAAATATAATTATGTTTTAATATATTGTGACAATATTTATTATATATATATTGATGGTCATCATTTTATTCTAGTCTTACAAATTGTTTTCAACTATCATAATGCATATGAAAGTCTTAAATTTGTATCAAACTCAAACATATTACTAGTTATTAGGCTTATATACAGTTTAACCATAATAATATATATGTTGATACATAAACATATCTTGAGATATATTCATAAACGAGTTACATCACTCATAGTGGGATACAAGTTTTTATTTCTATAAATATTTTCTCTAATGCAGCTTAATATATAGTGCAAGAAAATAATTTTTCTCTAACTCAATCTATCATACAGTAATAGGAAGCAACATTTTCATAAAGTTTAGAGAAATTGAGGTAACAAATGAAATATGGTATATCATAGATCATACAAATACCATTGTTGTTTATCACATTCTATTTTCTCATTCATATTAGTAAGATTATTAGATATATGTGATTATATTCAATTTGTGTCACATATGACACAAGTTTTTTATACTTTCTGGTATTAAAAGTCTGATGCGACCACACGATGGACTTTCGTTATATTTAAATCAAATATTTATAAAAACTGACTAATCTAGTATTCTCTTGGTCTTTATTGTTTTCTTAATTACAAATATAGTAATCAATATTTGTTTATGGGAAAGAATGATGGAATTCTAATTCTCATTTGGACATTTATTATTACCAATTTTTAAAGTTAAAGTTAAGAAGAATTAAAATTTGATCCATTATAAAGATGATAAAATGACCTAATAAAAGATCTAGTTAAATGGGCTGAAGTCTGGTAAAAATAAGGGACCTTATTAGTGTGAACCAAGTACTTAATATACAATCTTGAGTGTGTGATTGTTGAAAAATACCTCTATTTATTTATAACCAAATGTAATAAACTATATTTCTTAAAGTAAGCTTGAACATGATCCTATGTCTTTCATTTGTCTTATGTATTATTGTGTTATATAACACCATTTCAATGGCTGATTGCTAGCTTCCCACGGGGATGAATTAGTTGCCTAAGATCATAATATTATTCCATATACCATAAATGTATATGCATTCAATGAATAGGAGATTAGTTGTTTCACTATGCTATTTAGAAAAGAGACAAGTGTCACTCACATTCCTATGCTTCCTCCATCTATTTAAGGTAGCTAGTTTCCCTCTTATGGATAACTATATTGTAGTTGAAGCTCTGCGATTGGCAAGTTAAAACCATAACAGTTTATGCCATTTTACTTTAGGTGCTCGGGCTTTGATGTGTTCTCTATAAGAAGAGTCAGAGTAGAGTTCTAATAATAACAAGCAGTATCTAACACAGTCCTCAATACCTAGTATCAGTTATTGAACAAGATTAGATAAGCCAAGCAACTTAGAAAGGAAGTTAGAGTCTTCTTAACTGTGGCACTATTCACAATTAGATTCCTTATAACGGTCAAGGAATGAACATTAATCAATAGGCCAATGTTTATCCAACTGTCATATCAGAAGGGAGTATAATTAACATCCCAAATTGGTAGGATGTATAGGGTTTGATTCTCTCCCTTAGTTTTAGGATATTTAACATAATCCAAGAGGACTCATATTTTAGAACCTTTTGACTTTAATGTTATGAGCGTGTATCCATTTAACCCATAAGAAGCTTTTATCTTTTGGAATTCTCAATATTCTTTTAAAGAATTGAGCATGTTTTATTATTTTTATGGGAATTATCCCCAATCCACCCTTTTGTTTGGGTAAACATAGGTCTTTTTCACTTCACTATTGTATTGGTTGGACTAGAATCACCACCAGACCAAATGAATCTTCTAAACATTTGCTATATTACTTTGCTTATGCACATATGAAACCAAATGTGAGAGGACTAGAATACTTGTAGGATGTTAAAAATTAAGATTAGTAGCTAAATTTGTCCTACAAGGGGCAAACTCTTATTACACTAGTAGGAAATTCTTACTTTGATTTTCTCAACTAATTTCATAAATTCACTAGATAGTGGTTTTTTTTAGCAAAAACAGAGATACCAAGATATTTTATTAAAGGCCATAATGCTTTCACTTCAGTAATGCTTTCTAGAATACTAATACTATTCATTGGTCCCTTTGCAATTAGTTACTAACACTTTTCGATGTTGATTAATAACCTTGAGAACTATTTGAAAATTCTTAAGGATGTTCTAAAAGCACGCATTGAGCTAGGGTCTACCTTTAAAAAGAGGATGAGATCATTTGTGAATGAAAATTTAGTTATCTTTAAGGACTTGAATTTAGAATGGTACTTGAACCTCTTTTTTTCTCAACACCCTTTTTTTATAAGGCTGATTAGCTCCTTCATGCCCAAGATAAAGAGGTAAAGGGATAAGGATCCCCTTGTTTCAATCCCTTAACCCTTTAAATTAAGAAGAAAGTTAAAGGCCTGCATTGTGTGTCTAATGAAACTTTAATTTAAAGAGTCAAAAGCCTTATCGAAGTTTTTCTTGGATGCCCTTATTAAAGTTGATCTTAATATTCTTGCTTAAATTCTTTTTGTTCTAAATTTTGAGCAATTCCTACATATTAGCATGTTGTCACCAATCAATATATTCTTGAAAAAGGCATTGAGAGGGATCATCTAATTTATCAATGATGATTCTTAATATATTAGATTGCATTTTAGAAATGACATTGTATATGATGTTGCAGCAAGAGATGGGCATAAAGTCCCTTAGGGAATTAGGGGATTAAACCTTGGGAATAATTGTAATATAGGTTCTGATTAGTTCCTTCAACATCTTCCCCTTGTTAAAAAATAATAGAATCGCCTCTATGAATATTCCTTTAGTAAGTGCCCATGCCTTTTAATAGAAGAAGACATATAGTCCATAAGGACCTAATCCTTGTAAGGATGTAGGAATATCATAATTTCTCCACATCTATTTTATTGAAAGGTATGCTAAGGAGTTTAGCTTCTTAAGTGGAAATTGCTTTGCCAATATGAGGTTTTAATTGGGGAACTAAAGAAGTAGCATCAATATTGGTGCCTAGAGTATTTGAGAAATAAGAGAGGGTTTTATAGTGTATCGCTTTTTTAAAATGCAACCAATTCCCCCCTTGATCCCATAGAGAGGCAATCTTGTTAACATTCTTCCTAACAAGCATATATTTGTGGAAAGGCCCTATGTTTTTGTCACATTCTTACAACCATAACTTCCTGGATCTTTGCTTAATAAGTGAAAAATTATTCTTAAATGCTTCAGTGTAGTAAAGCGTAATAAGCTTTTATTATTCTTATAGAGATATATCACTTGAGGAATGGTAAGGAGAGGTCTGAACTTTTTCTAGATTTTTCTTAGCTTTATGGACTGCTTGTAAGGTGTTGAACTTCTTCTTGTTCAAAGCTTTTAACTCATTTTTAACAAACTCCAACTTTCTCAAACAAACATATAATGTATGCCTTTAGACAATTAAGTTTCTCAAAGCCATCCAACCTAATAAGAAAATTATTGAAACAAAAAGAGGAATTCCTTCTTTATGAAGAAAAGATGTTATGTGCCAAAATATGAGAATGATCAGATAATGGGGGGTATAAAGCTAGCCTTACTTAGCGGGAAAGCCATCAACCAAAGATCATTAACTAGAGCTTTGTCTAGTATTTACCCCAAGTCCTATTCTCCTTTTTGCTTGTTATTCCAAGTAAAATAAATCCCCTCTATGCAAAGATTAGTGACTTGAATATGGTTCACACAGTCCCTAAAGTCATCTGTGTAGTTTTTCAGACTAGCATTTCCTTTAACTTTAAAGGGCTAAATAGAGATGTTAAAGTCCCCAGTTAATATCTAACTTTAAGAGTCCTTTATGGAATCCTTAATTTCTTTCAGTTTGTTCCAAAGTAATACGTGTTAGAAAGCTAAGGTAAAAGCATAGAAAAACATAATAGAGAGCCTGATTCTTACTTATTTGATTTCTATTTGCAAGTGAATAAGTTGATCCAAGATTTTAAATGACGAATTTCCATTTTGTTTGGGTTGTAGGCAACTATGATCCTCCTATTATGGTGTTTGTCAGGATTAGTGATAATACTCCGGTCACTCTTTAGGAAATTTAGATTGTGCTTATTATGTTCCTTAATTCTAGATTCTAAAGGGCTTATCAAAAGAGGGTCTATATCCTTGAAATAATCTAAATGACTTTGTTGTTTATTAGGACAATTAAGCTCCCTAACATTCCATGTTAGGATCTTCATTTTGGAGAAGGATCACCCTTTGGAAGTTTAAATCACTTTCCTCTTCCCTGGTAGCTATTTAGAGGCAGCCTGAAGTGTCTTGACATACATTTACTAGCTCTATAACTTTGGTGGGAGCTAATGCATTAGTACAACTAGGAGAATGTTAAGATTTTGGAATAATAATGAGCTTTGCATTGTGAGCATCATCCTGACTATTTGGTTCTATTGGAACTTCATTTGATGCAACCAAATGTGCTTGTAGGGGGTTTGACTAAGTACCTTCCTTGTATTGAATCTCATTGTCTGACTGCGAATCCAACCTTATGAGTTCAAAATACTTGCCAGTTTAGATCATCCTCCTAGTAGGCTTCCATACCTATTTCTTAATCTTGTTACTAAGTTTGCAAGTATAGGTGATTAACACTTCCATCTTTTATCATATTGCAGTTTTCACATAATCTCATGAGTGGTATTTTATTTGGAAAGTCCTCATCATCTTCAACAAGGACACACGCCTGAGCATAGTTCACCCTCTCCAAGTTAGTTTAGTAGCCTCATCTAAATATAATGGCTTTCTAGTATAACTAGTCAGATGACTTAGACCTCTAGTGAACCAGTATTCCAATAATATACGATGTATATTTAACCAAATGGGAATGTGTTTTTACTTAATATCAGAAGTGTTGATTCCTGGTTTCCATGCTTAAAGAAATATAGGCTTAAAAGTTGAAATGCCATGGTCCGAACTTTCATTACTTTTTATGCCAAGGATGATGAACTGAGTTTGAAACAGAAAATGTCTTCATCATTTAACAGAATCTCTAACAAACCAAAAGATTTCAAATGGAATTATGCTTAGGAGTAAATAGCAAAAAGAGGGTTTATTGTCCAGAATGTAGCCTAATAGGTTGATTGATTCCCATTTTCTATTTCTTTGAAATGTCAATATTCGAAACTACTACAACCCTGCTAGCATTAAGTGAGTAGGAACATTCTTTGAGTTTGAGAAATAAGGAGCTATCATTGATGACTTGACTCTTAGGCTATGTTTGGTTGAGTGGTTATTAATAAAATAGAATATAATGCAATATTATTCTATCATTTAAAAAATAATTTATTACATTATAAACCTTTCTTCCAAACAATTTTTTACTATATTATATTATGAACTTTTTTATTCTTCTCAAATAAATTTTTTTAATATTACATTCATTTACATCTTATTTTATTTTAAATTATTCTATTATATTGAAAATCTTACGTCAAATTAAATATAGCCTTTAAGTTTTGCCGAATGGGTAGGAGCCTGAATGAAAGAAATGGGAGGAGTTTCGTGAGCAAGACCTTTAGGAGGCAAACCTAGGGAAGAAGTCTCTGGAAACAAAGGTGGAAGGTGCACGAGGAAATGAGAGCGAGCCTGGACATTTCCAAGAAAAAGGTGACAAGGACAAAAAGAGAGGATGGAAGTTGAGCGGGACTTAAAGGCAGAGAAAGAAAAGTGGAAAGTGGGGACAAACCGCTGGAGGTTTAATGTAATTTTAACTATTTATTTAATAAACAATTTTAACTATTTATTCAAACGTGGAGGATTAGGAACGCGATGGAAATCTCCAGTAGCTTGTTGAAACAAAAATAAATAGTAAAATATGCATATTTCCATATTATTTCTGCTTAAATAATTTCAAAATTAATACCAATCAATACAATCCGTTTTAAATATTTTAGAATTGCTTCACACTGAAACTTATTCGGAAGTAAAAACCACACACCATAAGCTAGGTTGCAGTAGAAACTATACGCCATGTAGCTCACAGTAAGCCTTAACAATACGAAATTGAACTAATGTTGCACAACTTCATGTCAGAAATTATGTTACCACTCTCCATAGAAGGATTACAAGACGCCGAACCTACGGTACCAATGCGGCGCAGCTACAGTCCCTGATCTCGGTAAGTTACACATGAAGGTGAAGGGTAACCGGTACATCCTACAAGTCATGAATAATCCTATCCTCTCCAATGTAATTATACTTGATGGTGGATATGAGAGTAGCATGCAGAAAGAAAACAGCTGGGACTTCTTTGTTTTCTTCTTTTCTTCTTTGTGGATTAAAACGTAACAGCTGGAACTACATAGCTGTACACCACAACGCACCAAATTTGCACTAATGCGCTGTTGCTTTGACACCGCAGCTTATTGGGAAATAAAACTAAAACCCATACACCAATACACCATAAGCTTATCACACGTAAAATAAGCCTCTTGACGACTTCGATTTAGTAATTCGAAATTGAATTAATGTGCAACTTCATGTTATAATTTATGTTAAAAAACCGCCCTCCATACAAGGATTACAATACGCCGCACCTACAGTCCCTGAACTCTCTAAGTTACAAATGAGAGGGAAAGGGACTACAATAACTGTATACCCTAAATTACGATATTCATCTACCTAATGCTTTAAAATAAGTTTTTGGTATTCATCAAATGTAGTACAGACGATGGAAGCTGCTCCGAAGACGAAGAATAAGGGTCACAAATCTTTCTGAGCTCAGTGTACCTCTCCAAATCAAAATTTTGGAGCTTCATGAGTTGCCTCTGTTTGTCACTAAATCTGCTTTGGTAAAACCCTTCAAAGGACGGCTCTTTCGATGTCCTGAGAAAGAACGCATAGCCTGCCATGAAATACATTGATGTAACATAGAAGCAAATTGGCTCCATTATGTCCCAAGATAGCTCCCAGAAGGTTAGCCTCATGAACCCAAATGTTTGGACAACCAGAAAACCGAGGCCGCACCATAATTCTCGGCGAACCAAAGTCCTGGCTTTTTGGTCGATCTCAGCTTTCTGTTTCTCCATTTGTTTTAGCTCCTTTCGTCTCGGATCATTCGGGTTGGTTACGGGTAATGGAATTAGACCTCCGATGACTTTCACTACCTGTAAGAAATGACACATTGGAAAGATTGTACGGTAAAGCAAAGCTCCATAAAAGTTGTGTACTTGTTGATAGATGAACAAAATGATGATGCACTAGTGGCCTCAGCGATAAAATTTCAGATTGGGGGAAAAGGAAAACCAGATTAAAAGTGGAAACGAACAAAAACTTAAAAGAAAGTAAAACATTTTTGATTAAAAAAAAGTGACTTTCACCTGGACCCCAAAAACCAGCATAGGAACTGACATCCTTAACAACAATACGAAGAAGAGACATGAAAGACAAAAAGACGAGAGACAGAAAATCTCAAGTCATAATGCTACCAACTTTCTACTGCATCACCGCTAATCCTGAAATTATCACGAAATTTACACACACTTCAACGCTCAAACAAATAAGACCAAAACCACTCCTAACGCCTCTCTCCTGTTTATTTAACTAATCAAATCCATTTTGCTACACCGATTTGGTCAGATTCTCCTCTTTCTCCCACTCATTTCTACTTTTTTTTTTCGCCCTTGCCAAATCAAAAACCAAATAAGCTAATGAAGCTTTTGGAATCAAATCAAAACTCAGATTGGGTGGTAAGGCTTTAAAAATATGGACCAAAAATCATTCCACCAGAGGGTAATCAAATATAGATAATCTGGTCACTGTAGAAACCGAGTGGCCTTTTATGGTCCTTTAGATCTTGATCGAAACAACAAAGTTTCATTCTCCTGCCGAAAAACAAAGGAAAATAACCATAAAAAAACTTATCAGTTCTCGGTAAACCCCAAATCCAAAGAAAGAAAAAAACAAGTTTTTGAAGGTTTTAATTTATCTGGTGTTTTGAAACCTAACTCTCACAGGACCATGCATGCTATTATTATTATCTCTGTAAAAAAAGATCAATAAGAGAGGCAAACAAATACAAGAATCATAAAAGCATATAATTAAATTGAAATTGACTCCAAAAAATGTCGATTTTACCTTCTCAGGTTTGAGATACACAACGTCCCCGATAACGAGAACAGTTCCTGATTCGTCTAGCGTATTCGCGACCCCTTTTGCTTGCTCCGGATCTGAACAGACTTCGCCGATAGTTTGCACAAACTCCGAATAAGTTATCCAAGTTTTGTCCATCTGTCTCAATCTTGATTTCATCAACTCCAACTGCGCAACTCGCAGCAACTTCCTCGTGTCCTCTAACGTCAGCCCCTCCTTGTCCGCCTTCCACATTTCCGGAGGGAAGAATCTGTCCAGACGGATCCGATCCTTCGTAACGTCGAAAGCTTTGAGTTTGTCCTTAAGCTTCTCGCCGATTTGCATAGGCAGGAGCTCAGGCTGGAAAATAGCCTTTCTGTGGAACAATCGCCGGAAAATCCCGTGGTCTCCAGGATCGGGAGAAATGCTGGCCTCGCTCGAGCTCTTCTGGATGCGGGTCTGCACCGATGACGAAGAAATGCGGCAACTTGTGAGAGATTGGTTCGAAAATTTGGAGATTCTATAGAGACGCTCGGCAAGGTCTTTTTTAAACGGCATCGTTCCTAAGGAAGAGAAAGCTCTCGGAGTTCCTATAACAATGGAAGCGTTTTGGTTTCCTGTATTTAATGTGGAGTAACGATAGTTTTGGCGTCGTTTATATAGTTGGCCCAAGCAAGAGGAAGATGACGAGTAAATCAAAATATCGCGATATTTACATATCCCAAGACCAAGTCCCAACTACTTCGGGAATACAGAATGTATCCTCTTCCTCACAATTGGGTATATTCGCTGCCGCTCCACTTGCATGCACCAATATCTCGAGAAATTGGGTTTTGATTTTTGAAAGAGTCGGTGGGTCCCGCCAGCTCACGAGGGATATTATCATGAGACTGGGTCTAATCACCTTACACGTTGTTGGCTATGGATTGTAGATGAATACCGTCTGATGGGAGACCATGTCATTAATCAGACGGCATTAGAGTTAGGAAGTTGGCAACCGAAATTTGACCCGTTTTAGAACAATTTATCTCAAAATTCAAATTAACAATTTCATAATTGTCATAACCATGCTGAACACGTGGAAGGAAGAGACTAATTAAGTCAAAAATCGAAAAAAAAGAAAGAGAGAGAGGAGTAGGAGGACCGACAACGTTAGGTTAGGTAGCTCATTTTAGAGGAGGCCTTTGGTTCCCGCAAACGTGTCGCCACATATTGAATATATCCTAAACAGATTTGTTATATTAAGAAATTTTTGTAGCAATCTTATAAGTGGATACCCGGAAATAAATAGAAAGAAATCCAATTTGATGTCTGATGTAAATATGACATGGAGAAAGTAGATAAAATTCAAATGCACTATCTCCATTCCATATATAATTTCTTAAAAATATTATTTATCATAGGCTGTTACATGCACTTTTATTATAATTTATCCAAACGGTAATAATTCAAGTTCTATTATAAAAAGCAGTGATCGCAAATAAAAGAAAACGCAAGCCAAATTCAAGTATCCGATGCTTGCAACTTTCTTCAATAAATAAAACTGCCTCAGATAATGCCTAGCTAGTCCCTTCAACTTTGTCAATATGTAAATCCTGCTACTGAATGTTCATTGGCGGAGAGGGGGAGACAAAAGCTTATATTGTAGTCAAAAAACTAGATCCTTGTTCAGATTTTCGTATTTTTTCCATGTTCATGACATCTGATTTGTCTTTTTTTTTTTAAACTGCGGTTCTTGTAAGAGCTCATAGGAATCCTTCTGCAAATGCCTTATTCCCTTATTAGTCAACTGTGAGGCTGAGACATGCTGCAAGTTGAAACGTAGCAGTGACTACTTATAGATGGGAGGAACCTGTTCCTAGTGAAGAATTATTGGGAATTTATCTTATCTAAAGTAGAATGAAATTGCAATGTCATGGCCTAGCTTCGCTTGTAACTGAAAATCCTCCAATTAGCATATATTCTTGTGGAATTCTCGGTCAATCATGTTATGGGTAGTACTAGTCTTGCTTATGCCACAAGTCGTATTCCATGTTTCATTGCTTGGGAGTAATTCAAGGCAATTGTTTTCCAAAAATCTGGGATCTACTGACGTGGTGTTTGGTCAGTGATGATCTACCCATATTAATTTGGCAGCTCAAAGTTGTGGGTAGCTGACGAACTTGACCCCATCAATGTTCACAGAAAAGAGGTAAGTTACAAGAACAATATCGCGCAGGATTAGACGTTTCCGTAAAAAGAAATATGGAAGTTGTTGCTCCAACGACTTTTTGGGTACACCCAAAGTATTTACCGACGGAATCAGTGACTAATCCCTTCGTTGCGGAAACATCTCTAACACGGAAGGGCTACAGCTGACCCAGGAGCTTTCTGCATTTTTAAGGGTGGGGATCGAACCTCCAACCACTTGGTTAAGCGACGAAGGCATGTACACCTACGCCAACCCACTGGGTTATCTATAGTTTTTAGTTAACCAAATTAACGAGTTCTTTTTATAAATTTCATGTGTGCCTCAGGATTTGTCTGAGTTGAATGTCGCTAGTGCTTTTCTTACAGTGCAATGTTGCTCGAGGTCCAGGTCCAAGTCCAAGTCCAGGTGCATTAAAAAGCAAGAAATGTTGGAAGGCAATTGCTGCATCTTTTGCATATTTTTAATGGATATGACAATAAAAGCTCATAAAGACATTAATCGCAAATAAATTAGGGAAGTTGTTGGGTGTAAGGATAAGCATTAAAAATTTCCTCATCAGGACAGACGTGGATTTTTATGCATTTGAACTAGGAATCGTTGGGATAGCTTACTTGCACCGAGAGATGAAGATCCAGGCTGCCGTTAGCTACAAAAATTTGTTTGTTATCTTCTAGTATCTCGTTCCCTCAGCACGTTAACTAAGACATGGAGTGGGCCAAATCCAGAGATTTCTTTTATAATGCAAGACATATCAAAAAGCAAGCCATCGACAAGGCCTAAGTGGTCTGGCTGCATATATAGGTTGCTAGAGCAAAAATTGCTATTAGTATAGGAATTTTGTTACGGGCTTATGCTTGGGTTCGAGTCCAAGGATGATTCTCGGGAAAGTTAATCTCTTTCTTCTTATTTATGTTAGTTCTCTTTCTTACACAACCTATTTTTGGTGATGAAAAACTGACAGCACTTATCAAGGACAAGGCCTGGTAAGATTAGATTAAATTACTCTACTTCTAAGCTAATTTTTACGATAACTTCTTGCTCACTTTATTGCATAACGTAATAGCCTTATATAGGTAAAGAAATACAAAAGTTTCACCTAAACTAGGACCCTATTCAAGCTATTTAACATAATTATAAGAGAAACAGGTGCAAAAATAATAGAGAAATAATAGACTTCTACTAAAAATAAAATACTTCTTTAATAGACTCCTAATAAAACACTCATTCATATCATCACTCCCCTCTTCGACATCAAGCTTGCCCTTAAGCTCGAAATCAATTTATGCTAGTGATAGTATGCAAAGATATCTCCTCTTCTTCCTCAAAATCTACCACCTCAATTCAAAATAATCTCTTACATTTGTGCCCCACCAAATAAGACTTGTCGCAATTGTAGCTCAACCCCTTCTCTTTTCTTTTAGCCATTTTTGCTGTGGTTAAGCGTCTTCCCATCAAGAGTGGAGTACTTGCTATATTGGAGGTCGTTGTTTTAGCCCATGAGTTTATCTTACTTCCTAAAAGTGTAGTTGCACTCGCGCTGATGTTGTTACTACTACTGTCTAGTTGCGAAGATGGCCAAAAGATGGTATTTCGATTGCCTCTTACTTCTTGGGTGTATTGCATCTGCATACATTGCAATTTTCTTTCACATGCTCTTGCTAAGTTCATTGCACCTCCAAGATTAGCAAGATATTGCATCTCCACTTCAATTCGCAACCCTTCTACCAACCCAAATGTGAATAGATTTACTTATAGGTCTCGTGGAAGCCATATGGTTCAAGCTGGCAGTGTTTGGAATTGGCGTTGATATGCTTCTACGCTCCAGGTTTGTTTGAGGTTTGCCAATTCTCCTACAAGGTTGTTACTAAGGTGAGGGCTGAATCTCTTATTGCGATGACTTTTGAAAAAGTATCAGTGCATCCCTAGTTCTTTTTATTCAAGTTGAAAGAACCACAGTTGAGCCTCTCCCATTAAATGAAAGGCATCCAATCTTACCTTCTCCTCCTCCGCTATTAGTTGGCTTAGGAAAAATTGCTCACACTTGTGAAGCCAAACCAACGAATCCATCGAGCCATCATACGTTGGAAATTCCATCTTAGTATATTTAGGCATCATTCTTGCCCCGCTGCCTCATCGGTTCTCCCCTCCCGTGGTGGTGGTGGTGATGGTGCCTGATACTCATTCAATTTTGCACCTTCCAACCTTGCAAGCATGCGGATAATCTCTGCATATTGAGCCTTCAATTCTTGCTCCCCCATCTTTAACGCCCGTATCCTCTGATCCATCTATCACTCGACCAAAGATTGCTCTACAGTTGAATGGCCTGTTTCATCCATGAACTCTTGCTCTAATATCAAATTGTTATAGGCCCATGCTTGGGATCAAATCCAAGGATTATTCTCGGGAAAGTTAATCTCTTTCTCCTTATTTACGTTGGTTTTCTTCCTTGCAAAACCTATTTTTGGTGATGAAAAATCCCGAAATTAGATTAAATTACTCTACTCCTAAATTAATTTTTATGATAACTTCTTGCTTACTTTATTGCATAATGTAATAGCCTTATATAGGCTAAGAAACACAAATGTTTCACCTAAACTAGGACTCTTAAAGAGACTCCTATTTAAGTTGTTTTTATTAACATAACTATATCAAAAACTAGTGCAAAAATAATAAACTTCTACTAAAAATAAAATACTCCTCTAATAGACTCCTAATAAAACACTCATCCGTATCAAATTTGAATCAACAATTCTTCATAATTTAGTACTGTCATCAGAGACATGGCCATGGACCACTTCACATTGCCAATCTTGCTTCTGAGCTGTCCCTGCTCCAGCTCACCATTAGCAAGTACAATAAGCAGCTGGGGAAAATACTTCCAGGTCGATTCTTCTAATCATTGAATTCTACTCTCCTGTTAATGTTTAATCAATACCATCTATATACGAATGGTGAATATGGAAACGTATAACTTCGACTCGTTCACATGAAATCCTTTGTGCAGTCCTTGGCCTTCAGTGGCCTATGATGGACTTACTTCAGGATTTAGCCTTCACCACCTCAACAACCCACATCTTGATTATGCAAAGGACCTACAACTGACAGAAGGGCTAGCAACTCTGCAGTACAGATCTCTGTCAATTAGCATACGTCAGACATTTAGAGCTGCGAATTTGTTTAAAATCCTAGATACATTGCCACGTGCCCTGAACTAAGGTCTTTGGATGGATAGCAACTAGTCCAGCCTTACGTGCAATTTAGCCAATTTTTTTCCTTGAATAGCATAACTCAAAGATATTGACTACCCAAGGAATAGAAGGTCACAAATCTTTTGCTCCACATGGGCACCATTCCTGTTATGATCATCAATTAGCAGGCTCTTTTTTTCTTTCCTGTAGTTTTCAGTTTCACCAACTCTACCAGCTCTTTCTAGACCGGCTAATATAAGGTTATAAGTTCCTAGTGAAGGGTGAATCCCGTTTTTCTTCATCGTTTTGTAAACTTTAAGTGCTTTTTCCACACTACCAGCAGACATATGCACACTAATTAAAGCAGTATAGGTAGCAGTACATTTGTGGTCATCAGGCAGTAAATTAAAAATCCTTCTAGCAAAAGTCGGTCTTCTAGCCCTTCCGAGCCTATAAATCAAAAGGGCACGCAAATATACTCCAAGAGAATGCCCAGCCGTAATCATTTCTTTGACTATATCAACCACGTTTTGAAATGTTTCTGATCGGATCAAAGAACCTATCAGAGCAAGAAAGGCAGTTCTCTCAAGGTCTATGCCCATTTTTATGCTGTATTCAAAAGCTTTTAAAGCACCATCAGGTCTACAACGGCTACAATTAATCTGAATAATGGCTGACACTACCCAAGAATCTAATCTTATGTTCTTATCACTTATTCCATTAAGCAAACTGTCAACTGCAAGAAGATTTTGTTTTTTCAAGAGAATCATAACCATTCCTGTGTCTATGGGAAAATCATCAGCAGCTCCTACAAACTCAGAGGCAACACTGTAACCGATAGATTCTGTAGCACAGTGAGGATTAACTTGCTTGATAAGGTTTTCACTCTCATTGGCAACTTCAAGAGTTTGAAGAGCTTCCAGAAATACAGGGTAACGAAGAACAAGATCATTCTCTTTCATATACTGAAGTATTTGGGTCATTGCCCTTGTCTCACCTGCTTTGGCACATCTTTGTACCAAATTATTGCACGCGGCTTTATCAGGATGTACTCCTGCTTCTTGCATTTTGTTGAATATCTTAAGGGCTTCTGCGTACTTACCTGGACAAACATCATACCAAGGTACAGAAAATATATGAGAATAAGGAGTAGACACCACTGAAATATTCAAAATGCATTATATAGCAATCCACAAGCATTAAGTTGACGAAAGATCAAAGGAACAAGAATACACAAAATTTTATCAAGCTCAATTAAGCTTTCTTCTGTACCACATAATGATACAAGCCGAATACTATAACCACAGCGGTCAACAGAAAACCATTTAGACCAAAATCCACCGCAAAAATATGAGTATCGTTTTGGAATCGAAATTTTCTCTTATCATGATCTTGACGAGTAAAAACATTAATATTTACCACAATAGGGCATAAAAAGTCGTAAATATAAGCATAAATTTGCCACTCCTCGATCCATAGTTGAACGGAGACTCAGCTAGGCCATACAACAAGCATTTAAAGAGCGGGCCAAGTTAACTTACCATCGACAACAAGATACTCCATAAGAACAGTATACGTGTAGCAATTGGGGGTAATCCCACAATCAAGCATCTCCTTATACACATTGGTAGCCTCCTTCACTCTCTTACTATCAAGCAAAAGTTTCAGATAAGCCGTGTAAGAAACAACAGTAGGATAACACCTTCTCTCTTTCATTTCGTCCCAAATCCTCATCGCCCCGTCAACATCCCCAGAGTTCGAAATCCAATGCATAAGCGAAGTATAAGTAACGGCGTCAATCTTTATTCCTTTGTCTTGCATTTGTTTAAACACATGTTTCATGGACGCAATCCTCCCAGCTTCTCCAAAAATGTCAAGCATTGTTGTGTAAGTGAACTGATCGTGCTTAAACCCTTTTAGCCCTGAAGCCCAATTGAAGAAAAGCCATGCCTTTTCCATTGGTGGGTGGGATTTGAGGACCTGGTTAACTGTATAAGAGTCCCACTTTATGCCCAAACCTAAAAGCTGCTCTTTCGCGGAGTTCCAAGTTGAAGATTTTAAGATTCTGTATATGTTAAAAACGGTGTTTCGCATGTACACCTTTGGGTCATCTTTATGTTTCTTCGCCACTGATTTGGAGGAAAGTTTCGATCTTTTGGAGAATTGGTTGGTGGGTTTTCTGGGTTTGGAATGATGAAGTGAATGCACATATTTGATGGAAATTTCCAAGCAACGAAATGGAAGAGCATTGTATAGGGATGATGGGATCAAGTAGTTGATGAGAAGCCTACTGAGACCATTGGAGTGAAACATAAACGGCGACACAATGGTCAAGTTACAGACACTCAGGTGGGTTTTTGGTTCCTTTTTCGCCAGCAAGCACCGGTAGTAGTGGGGGTTTTAAGAGAGGGTTTTCTGAAAGTAGGCTTAAAGCCCGAAAGGCAAACATTACAACTAGAGTCCTTTTTAAAACGGCCCAGTTCAGGACACATGAGGTGAGATTATTCTGAAATTGTTATTCTTCAGATTAAAACCACATTTCTGATGGATATGATATTGCTCAACTTTAGATTTGGTTACGCTCATGTCTAGACATTTAAACTTGACTAGAATCATCTTCTCATGGGATAGATAATTTGAATATCTTGAGAGTTCAAACACAAAGTGGGGAATGCCGTTGCCCTTAATTTAGAGTTTAGCCGAAGTGACATTGAGGATAAACCTGCTTGGTTTTGCAGCCTTTTGCTAAAGTTGCCTGTGTACTCTACCTTTGTTCTGCGTCAACAAGCATGTTTAGAACAATTACGATATCGAAGCAAAACCGCAGGGCAGGATCAACCATATATTCGCTGTTTCAGTAAAACAGGGGTTTAGGTTCCCATGTATGCTTCTGTCTTCCTCGATGAAAATTGTAAATCACTCCTTAGTCCTTAGCTACCACATGTACAATTCAATGTTAGAATGCGACTTAATTACTGACCATATTTTTCATATATAACAATAACATTATTAATATAATTAAGGAGGTTTAATTGGTTCATATTTTTATGTTTAATAGTAGAACAAATCTATATCAATTATTTAGTTGCTTGATGACCTGATTAAAAATTTTAGATATATAAATTAGTCATTTTTATACTTGTCAGGGTTACAGAAAGTTTATTAAATCAACTTTTTTGTAGTATTAAGTGGTTAAGAGAGAAAAAAAGTTTAACAAAGAAAGTGATAGAGTTTTTTTTTTGTCTCTTTACGATAATGATGTTTTCTGCATCAGGCACATAATATTATACCTTAATTGATTGTGACAATTGTTAATTCAATATCCTAAAATTGTGAATATTAATTTTAATTTTATGTCGTAAAGATTATACTTTTAATGTGAATGAGCATGTGTTTTGAATAAACAATTTGTCCATCTATTTTATTTTATTATGATTGATTGATGATTATTGCTAATCTTTGAGTATTTGGCTTAAAATTATTTTGATAAAAATCATTAAGTTTAGGGGCTGTTTGGTTTTACTTTTGTTTTTCTGTTGTTGTTTTTAGTTTCTGTTTCCTGTTTTGGTTTTTTTTTTAAAAACGAAAACCTGTTTGGTTGAAATTTGTAATATAAAAACTGAAAATAAAAACCTGTTTGGTTGAGATTTCTAATAAAAAACTGAAAACAAAAACATGTTTGGTTTTATTATCCTGTTTCTATTTTTTTTGTAGTTATACTCTTATGTGTAATAATAATAATATTATATTATATTATATTTTTAAATTAATTAATTATAATTATAGTTAAAATTAAATATATGCAAATCAAATATTATTAAAAATTGCACATTAATTGTATATAATAAAATTAAATAAATTAGAAATTATATTAAGTCGTTCTAATCAATAAAATATGTCCATCATACTATAATTCTTGAAAACATAATAGTACTATCATTTATAAAAAGAAACATAAATCAATTAGAAATAATATAATCACTCCACATTTATCTAACAATTTCATCTCGCTTTTAAGATACACCTCAAAATTGTGCTAGAGTGATATTATACTCCACTTGAACTTATATCTTTATTTTCACTTTCTCTAATTTGTTCTTTATTTTCAGCACAACTTTCAAATAATGCATCGCTTTGTCCATATATTCTAATATAGTTGTATATAACACAATAAGCAATAACGATGTATTTTTGTCTCTTCATATCATAACTTGGCATGTTTTTAAGTATAGGGAATCTTATTTTTAGAACGCCAAAACATCTTTCAATAACATTTCTTAATGAAGAATGTTTGTAATTAAACAATTCCTGTAGACCTTGAGGTCTTCCTTTGCCTCTATAATCTCGCAAATGATATCTTTCATATCGATATGGTGAAAGAAATCCAGGCATAATAGTATAGCCCGAGTCAATCAAATAGTACTCACCTAACATAGAAAGAACATAATATTAACAAAAAGATATTAAAAATAAATCATAATTACTATGTTTATTTAAAATAGTATAATATCTTGTGGAGGCATAAGAAATTGATTTGCTAGATTTGTCACTGTTTCCAAAAGAACTCGAGAATCATTTGCAGTACTTTCCCATCCGGCCATTACATATGTAAAACACTTGTCAAATGAGCAACAAGACATAATATTTTGGGTTGGATTAATTCTTTTACCCTTATATGGCTTCAATATGTGTACCATCTATTGCTCCTATACAATCCTAAAAATTAAAAAACTATTAAAATAATTTTTAATCATATGACATAATTAAAATAGTAATTAAATATATGAATGCACATGAAAATATGGAAAGAATTTTGAATTATGTTGAATCTGAGGAGGTATATTAGTAAAAGATGGTGGAGTAATGACTCTTTTTGCAAGACGATTAACTGCATATAAGACTTTTCGAAAGTACTTCGAAATTGTCCAGGTCGAATATTGAAAGCGTTCTGCAATGACTTTAGTTGTCTCACTATGCCCTATAGTCATCAAGAAAATTGCTACTTGTTCCTCCACAGTCAAATGATTTGTTGCCTTTAAGCCTCCTAAACTCTTCAACTCATTACATAAGCTCAAGAAGATTATCTTTCTCATTCTTAAGTTTCATAAATCCTTGTAGGATTCCTATTCAAAAGTTCTAATATCCAATCATGACTTGGTATAGCAGAAGTTCTACATGGTTGCTTTTGTAAATGAAAATATTTGTTCTTTCCCCCAACTACAGAAATAATGATTACCTTCTTCCGTTCATCATCAGAATCTGATTTGAAATCTGATAAGAAATCCGTGTATCTACAATGTCAACATTAAATAATTAATAAAATATTCAATCAAGTATATTTAATCAAATGTAGAAAAAATATTCATACAAAATATAAACTTAAAATTAAGTCAAATATTCATACAAAGCATAAACTTAAAATGTTCA
>JAOSBL010000212.1:6757065-6770652 GCA_027568915.1 Erythroxylum roraimae
GATCATAGCTATCTCCATCTCCTTGTGGTAGTCCTCCACTGATTTAGACCCCTGAGTGAGTCTCTGAAGTTTCTGATATATCTCCCTATAATAATAAGAAGACACAAACCGCTTCCTCATGCATGCCTTCATATCGTCCCAAGTAGTAATTGGCATCTCTTTATTTCTCCTCCTGGATGTCACCAATTGATCCCACCATATTAGTGCATAATTTGTAAATTCAACAGCGGCTAGCTTTACCTTTTTGTCTTCAGAAAAATAGTGACACTCAAAAACCAAGTCCACCTTCCCTTCCCGCTCCAGGTAAGTCTCTGCATCATTCCTTCCCTTGAAGGCTGGGATCTAAATCTTGATGGATTTAAGGTCTCCATCTCTCTGGTTAAATGGCTCAACTCTCTGAGCTCTCCTAGGTCTGCATGCCTCAAACTCCTCCTTCTCCTCAAAGTCATCCTCATCTGGCTCATACCGAGGTGGTGGTCTACGAGGTGGTGGTTACTGCTGGCATATACCTACACGCCTCCCCTGAGGTTCCTTGCGTCTCCCTGGTCTGAGCTCATCCATCTGTCCCCTAATCTCAGTTAAGGCTAGATTGAACCTCTCAAATTGTTGCTGCATGGCTCTCAAAGTGAAGACGATATTTACATCTCTCCCTTGGTTGTCATCATTACTGTCTCCCTATGACATTGTAAATAAATAATATACCTGCAAAACAAGTTTAGTGATAAACAACCTCACATCCTTCCTCACGTGTTTCACTCAAATGATGTCGCTCCCCTTGTGTTTAGGTTACGGCAATGACTTCCTCAATTAAACTCATACATTTTTGCCTTTTACCACTCAATCTCCTCTGAAATTTAATTTACCACTCGGAACCAATTCTCAACTGATCAAAAGAATCAAAAGGATGCGAAAATTTCGAACCAACTAGCAAGTACACGTATGGCGAAACAAAGAAAACAAGGAAAAGAAGAAGAAAAAGAATTTTTTAAAGAAGTTTTTGGATTTTTTGACTTTTCTCATATATTTTTTTGGACTTTTTTCCTGACCTTTTTTTTGAACTTTTTTTTGACTTTTTTTTCGGATTTTTTGAACTTTTTTTCAGACTTTTTTTAGTAAATGCCGAAAGTTTTAACAAAAAAACAAGAAGAATAATTGAAAACCCTATCCAAAATAAGAACAAGAAGAAAGATTGAAACCCCAAGCCGAAAGTAAATTCACACCTGAATTGATGAACCGACGACAATTGGATGGTAATGGGCGGTGGTTTCTTGAATTCCGATGGAGTTGAATAAGAATTCTCCCCCACACCAGCGCTCTAATAACAACTAACGCGCACCACGGAATTGAAAGATTGAAAAGTTCTGATTCAAGGAAAGAAGAAGATGATAGATTCGAATTAACTAGAATTAAATTTGATACGCAGGTTTCAAATTTACCTACTAGACCTCACGAAAAACTTGCCTCGAGCAACCTAGATAATGGGTAAAGAACAAATAAAGAAAGTTGGGTAGGATCAAAATCACGCCGCAATCTGATTCAGTTGATAAGTGATGTTCAAGTCCTAAGTTGAAAAGAATAAGAGGGTTTTCTCCTCTCAAGATGGCCGACGGCTCATAGAAAACAATGTGATCAAAAGTTGTCCTCCAAAAATCCTAAAACTAAGTATTTATACCTAGGCTTAATTCTAAAAGACTTAGGCTTAAAATACATAGAAGCCTAAAATATAATTATAACTTAAAACAAGTCCAAAATAGAATAATAAAAACATGTCTAGGCCTGACCTAACGCGCTTCCAAGTCTGATCATGATATATAGCCCAATACAATGGTCTTTAAGTCCCAAGTGAGTTCAATCCAAGGATTTGAGATAAATGAATCAATTTGGGCTGTGATTCAGATGGCTCTCCTCCAATAGGCTTGGTGCACTTCATTCTTTCCACAAATTAGCCCACATACGCATAGAGAGCCTCCTTGAGTCTCTCAGTCCTAGCTTTGGACATAGGTCCAACTGGAATGGCAAGCTTGCACCTATCACGCATGCCATTTCCATGGTGATCCTTGCTCCTGCTCACATCAATCTACATGAAAAGAAATTAGATTCTCGAATAGCTAATGGTTACTTTATTAGTTATTAGGAGAAATTTAAAAGGTATAGGTTTTATTGTCCAAATTATAGTCTAAAAATTGTTGAAATAGCTAATGCCAAGTTTATTGAAAACGATTAAGTTAATACGAGTGCTAAAAATTTTATTGTGGACATTAGTGAAATAAAGGTTAATATTCCATTACCTACAAATGTCATAATATCCACATATATACCAATTGTTGTCCTAGTATTAGAAGAACAAAATCATCTTGGGTAACATTTGGATGAAGCAACTCCTAATGAAGAAACTAACTAACAACTAATTAACATAAATGAATCACGTGGAATAGCTTTAAGCAAACTTATAAGGATAAGGATATCAATTATTTTAAATGATTATATGGTTATTTACAAGAGTCAGAATTTGATTATGACATTAATAAGGATCCTATTTCATTTTCATGAGTTATAGAGAGTGACAAGTCTGATAAATATATTGATGCCATAAAAGATGAGTTAAATTCAATAGCACAAAACAATGTTGAGGACCTTGTTGATGTGCCAAAAGGTACTAAAGTCAGACGAAAACGAGTCTTTAATACAAATATGACTTGAATGGCAATATTCAACAATATAGAGCTAAACTTGTTGCTAAAGTTTATAGTCAAAAGGATGGTATTGATTATAAAGAGAAATTTTCACTTATCTCAAAGAAAGACTAGTTCTGAATAATTATGATATTAGTGGCTCAGTTTGATTTAGAGCTTCATCAAGTGAATGTGAAAACTACCTTTCTGAATAGAGATCTTCAGGAAGAAGTTTATATGGATCAACTTGAAAGTCCTGATATAGAAAGAAAGGTTATATGGTGTGTAACTTAAGAAACCAATAAGTGGACTTAAAATAAACTTCTAAAAAAATGGTATATTAAGTTTAATGATACCATAACATCTTTTGGTTTTCAAGAAAACACTCTTGATTGGTGTATGTATTGGAAGATCAATGGGAGTAAATTTATATCTAGTTCTATATGTTAATTATCTATTTTACTTTTTATTTTTGAAAAATGTATAATAATATTTTACTTGTTATTAATGATTTGGAAACAAAGAGTGTGTATTGAACATATTAAGACATATGCCATAATTACAAATTATTTAAATAAAGGCCTACAACCAAAGACGTTTAAGGAACATGTTCAAATAATGTGTCTTGGTTATACCAATGATTGTTTTCAATAATGTTTTAACACTTTTAAGCTCAATAAGAATTTTTATTAACAATTTTCTAATCTATTATGATTATGTACATCCAATTATTATTAAACGAGAAATAAAAGCATCTATGTGACATTATTGTGGACTTTTATGATATTTATACAAAACTTATAATATTTGATTTGATAAATTACAGTGTTGTGGTATATAAAAGGAAGTGTACAATGATGAAGTATATAACCCGTATAACTCGCATTATGCAATTTAGTATGTTGAGGTATATTATGAAGATATTAAAACATTTATTTAGACATGCTTAATGTTTACATTATTAAAATAAAGTTTGAAGTATCAAGTTAAGTGTGAGAATGTTAAAATGTTACCTGATTTGTGGCCATATTCGATATTTTTATTATAATATTAATATAATTAAAGAGCCCTAATTGGTCCACATTTATTATTTAATAGAAGAACAAATTTTAACCTTTTTTTAATTACTTGATGGATGTACCAAGTTAAAAGTTCTATATAAATTGGTAATCTCTTTACTTATTAAGATTACGAAAATTTAGTTTATCAAGTTCTAAGATAAAACCCAATTTTAACAAGGAAAGCAATATAATTTCTTAATCTTTTTACATTAATAACGTTTTTCGCATCTAGTACAATAACAACAATAATATCCCAATAGAAATTTCGTTGACACGTGGAGTATGAAAATGAGAAGGTCTAGTAACATGTAGCCTTACTTTTAACTAGTAGAGAGATTGTTTCTAATAGGCTTGCAGGAAAAAAAAAGTTTTGAGATCTGTTTGAAAAAAAGCCAAAAATGTAAACAAATAATTGTATTAAAAGAATCAACTAGAATACAATAAGAATAGGAAAATAAAAAATACAAATAAAATATAATAAAATACAAATACAAATATAAATATGAATATGAATATGAATACAAATAAATTATAAATTATAAATAATAATAATAATTAAATTAATAATACAAATACTAATAAATAATAAATCAAAGATTACCAAAAAAAACACAAAGGGGAACATATTATAGATAAAGGTGTTTAGACTAAATACAAGACACAAGAATAAAAAAAATGTTCAAAAGACCTATAAAAAGAGAAGAACATCTTTATATAGGATCTTTTACCTGTATCCTAGTTCTACAAAGTTTCCTATTAAGAGTTAAGTCCTCGGTAAGTTCTAATAGAGTCATATCCTTCATATTCACCTTCCCTGAATTCTTCTTAGGTCTTCCTCTTTTCCTCTTATGGTCCCTATACAATCTTCTCACATCTTCTCACTCAACGAGATGTCTCCTCTTAATATGTCCTGAACTACCCAATTCTTTTCTCTCTTAATTTACCATTAATGTTAGCTACCTTCAATTTATCTCTTAACGCTACATTCCTAATCTTCTCTTTTCTTGTAAGATTATACATCCAATAAAGCATCCTCATCTCTGTTTTCATTAACTTATGACTATACAACTGTTTGATGGGTCAACACTTTTTCCTATAGAGCATGATCAACCTAATTGCTAAACGGTAGATTTTACCTTTTAGCTTGAGAGGTATTTTATTGTCATATAAAATTCCCGATGCACCCCTCCATTTAAGCTACCCAGATTTGATACAATGAAATATGTATTCATTTATCTTATCATTCCTTTGGATGATGGATCCTAGGTAATTAAAATAATCTTTCTGTGGTATTACTTATGAACCAATCTTTATCTTCATATTAGATTCCACCCTATGACCCCAAAAGTTACACTTTAAATACTTAGTCTTAGTCCTACTAAATTTAGATCCCTTTGACTTTAACGTATTATTCTAAAGTTCTAATTTGAAATTGACACCCTTTTTGTTGCATCTACTAAAACAATATCATTAGCAAACAGCATATACTAAGGTGCATCTCCTTGGATATTCTTGGCAAACTCATCTATTACTACTGCAAACAATAAGGGGCTTAACAAGGATCCTTGATATAACCCAATATCAATAGAAAATTGCTCTGTATTTCCTCCCGTCAATTTTACTCTAGTCTTAACACTTTCGCACATATCCCTAATAACTCGTATATAGGTCATATGAACTCTTTTAATTTCTTAACATCTCCACATGACTTCCCTAGATACCATGTCATAAGCCTTCTTTAAGTTAATAAAAACTATGTGTAGATCTCATTGTCTTTCCCTATAATATTCCATTAATCTTCTAAGTAGGTATATAGCTTTTGTCATGGATCTTCCTGATATGAAACTAAATTGGTTCTTCAAGATCAATAAACTCTTTCTCATTCTCTTCTCAGTCACTTTCTCCCATAACTTTATGGTTTGACTAAGTAGTTTGATATCGCTATAGCTATTATAGCTCTTGATGTTCCTTTTATTATTGTATAGAGGAATTAGTGTACTAAGTCTCCACTTATCCAACATTTCGGCGGACTTAAAGATCGCATTAAAAAGCTTGGGTAACCAAATGAGACCCTTTTCTCCTAAGATCTTCCATACCTCTATGGATAACTCATCAGATCTTAATTTTCTACCACTCTTCATCTCCCTTAAAGCTCCTTTAATTTCTTCTCTTTTGATCTATGATCAACAAGTAAAGTTTTGATATTTATCAGATGTGCTAAGATCACCAAAGGAGATGTTGTCATCTCATCCTTCATTAAAAAGGCTCTAGAAGTATTCTTGTCATCTTTTCTTTATGTCATTTTCATCTATGAGTCCCTATCCTGCTTCATCCTTTATACAACAAACTTGATCCAAATCTCTCACTTTTTTTTCCCTAGCCCTTGCCAACTTAAATATATTCCTTTGTCCATCTTTAGTTTCTAAATGTTGATATAATTTCTAGTATGCTCTACTTTTGGCTTTCGAGACTATCTTCTTCACCTCTTTCTTTGTTAATCTTTAACTTTCACTATTGATTACTCTCTTTAAATTTGTGTTGCTACCTAATCTAGCTTTATAGGCAATCTTCTTGATTTTCACTTTTTTTGAACATCTTCATTCCACCACCAAAACTCCATCTTATTGCCCTTAGACTCTTTAAAAACTCCCAAAATCTCTTTAACCACATTCCTTAAAAGAGTTATTACTCAGTTTTATATGTGATTAGCATCCCTTTCTAGTTTTCATTCTTCTCTAAATATTACTCTGTCCCTAAGTTGTTCCGTAACATTCCCTTTTAGATTCCTATGACGTCTTCTCTTCTCTCTCCAATCCATAACCAACAATTTGTGTTGAATTGACAAGCATGCTTTAGGTATCATCTTACAATCCTTACAATTAGGTCGATCACTCTATCTTACAAAGAAGTAGTTAATCTGAATCTTTACAGTTCTACTCCTAAAAGTCACTTAATGCTCCTTTTTAACTCAGTTTTATATGTGATTAGCATCCCTTTCTAGTTTTCATTCTTCTCTAAATATTACTCTGTCCCTAAGTTGTTCCGTAACATTCCCTTTTAGATTCCTATGACGTCTTCTCTTCTCTCTCCAATCCATAACCAACAATTTGTGTTGAATTGACAAGCATGCTTTAGGTATCATCTTACAATCCTTACAATTAGGTCGATCACTCTATCTTACAAAGAAGTAGTTAATCTGAATCTTTACAGTTCTACTCCTAAAAGTCACTTAATGCTCTTTTTTTTTAAAAAGGTTGACTACTACCAAATCAAATGCTACCGCAAAGTTCAACAAAACAATCTCACTGTCATTTCTATCTCTATACCCAAAACCGTCATAAGCCTACGAGTACTCGTCCAAAATTGCCCCCATATGACCATTAAAATTTTCTCTTAGTATAACTTGCTCTTTAGGAAAAATCTGATAAATGACCTCATCTAGCTCTTTCTAGAATTGATGCTTAAGTTGTTCTTTTAATCCACTAAGGGTGCATAAACACAAACCATATTAAAATGACATCTTTCACCATAATTTTGGAGGACAAAATCTTATTATTAGTCTTCTTTATTCCCACAGTTGTTTATCCGAAATCTTAAAATTAATAACATCAATTCTAATTTTATGTCATAAACATTATATTTTTCATTTAATCTTCGTGCGAGCAACTACAAAATAATGAATCAAGTTCTATCAATCAATAATGATTCAAAAGAATTTGCCGAGTCCATCCTACTGTACCAATGATATAACAAGTCATACATATCGACAGAACAACTAACAGCTGCAAACATTCAATCTCTACTCAGTTTTAGAACATGCATCATCATCTAATGAGAACAATATTGAAGAACCATTGATTTCATCTTACTGATGACCATCAGAATATTCCAATGCATTGCAGGTGCATAAGTTCCTTAATAACAGAATTCATGCAACGTCCATCGCCAGACAAGCTTTTTTGTAGTGGAAGACTTCTTTCATGCTTAACTGTTTTTTCCAACAAGCAACTACGAAATTACTTCAGAAATCAGAATGCTTGCCAATTCCACAAGTATGTCGCAGGGAAACCAAATAACTTCAATCAAGGCAAACGCAAACAGAACCCTATTTAATAACAGGATACATGCTTGCTGAAGAATCAATGCCTTTACATATGTTAGAATCGCATAAAAGCTAGAGTATCGAATTAAGTAGATAAAACCAAAGTGGGAAAGTTATTGCGACAATATTTAAGATCTTCATTGATCGGGATATTTGAGTATTCTCTGCAGAATCACCGTCCTTGCTTGCCTTACGTCACGGCTACACTTATCAGCTCGATTACTTAAGGTGTCGATGCTTTCTGTAAGCACCTCCAACTTGTTTCTGATATCATCTATCACGATCTTCACAGCATTTTCCTCACTGAGAGCAAAATTGGCAGTTTGAGATAAAGACTGAATGTCCATCTCCAATTTGTCAACAAGTGCTCGAATACTATCCATGTCTTTGACTGTAACGAAAGTTCCAACCTGCATTGAGCTAACTAAACCCCTCTGCACCTTCAGCTCTTTCTCATATTTATTCCAAAGTGAGTTGCACCATCTGCCCACTGAACCAATTGGAACAGACAGTGCACCAGCTAGAGCTGTTACAACAGGTGGTGCAGCAATGGCTGCTGCCACCACTGAGAAAATCAAAACGGATACGAAAGCTGCAACAAATAACACATTCGATACCCTCTTCCACACCTTTAGGGAAACCAATTTCTTATCAAGCTTCCTTTTCCGATCTTGTAATTTCCTTAACATCGAAAACTGCTGCTCATACACTGATCGGAAAAGTACAAAGAACTCCTCAGTGAATGGATCCCCAGCTGCCTTAAAATTCTGTAGTTCCTCTAGAGTTTTCACATACCTCTTTTCTGCAACCCCTTCTTGCAATTCCATTTCTAACTCATACTGCTTAAGTGCAACTTTTATAATCGTTTGGCTATTTCGAGCGCGCTTAAGGCAATTTGTCAGGGCGGTACAAAAATCCATAGTTTTGATACTATTCTCAAGATATTCTTCTATCAAAGCAAACAATTCTTGATTTTTATACATATCTTCTTCCTGGGATTTCAATATGACCTGGACCACTTCTTGGTTCATTTCAAGAAGACAACTGGTAACTTCTTTGAGTGAATCCATAGACAGGGATCTCACCTCAATCCCAGTGGCCAATGAGCTGATGACACGGGTAGTCCTTTCATGAAGCGTTTTATCGAAGTCTTCCAGGACTGGATCATTCTTACATGCTACCTCATATGAGCTCAAATCTGCTACAATATGGACATTGGTGTTGATCTGGGGAACTGATGATGTAGTGTCACCCCTCATCTTGCTAGATTGTCCTCCCATCATATCTACTTGTTATTTGATTTCAAGGAACCTGAAATCACAAATTCAGTAAAGTTTTGCTATCAAGACAAAATTCCCACACTTGAACAAAGATATAAGGATTTATTTGGAAAAGAAAAGGTACGATTTTTTTCACTTCGATTACAAGTGCCAAATGATCGAAACTAAAGAGAAAACGCGGCGATCAAAACGAACTGGAAGATTCTCCAACAAACAAAGGCATAAATTTGCGAAACTTGAACGGCAAGACACCCAAATTCAGAAACTTTCACAGTGACAAGTACAATTAGATCTACTAAAGAACCAATAGAAAACTCATAAGTTCAGAAGTAGACACTAGCAAATCAACTTACAGAAAGCACTTCTCTGAGGCGAACTCCTCCAACTTAAACCCGCTAAAATCTACCTGAAAGAAACACAAAAACGATATCTCAAGACAGACAGAGATGAAAGCTAGTTGAAGAACAAAAGACGAGATTTTTACGAGAAAGCTGTGATTTATAAGCAATGGGGCTGGAGATTTCGATAGAAATAAGTGGGTGTTTGAGGCGGTTCCAAGGGGTGACTTAAGAAAAGATGAAAACTTTTGAGGAAAATGAGTGGGACAAACGAGAGAAAAAGTGGGGAAATGGAAAGGAAAAAAGAGAAATGTTGTGAACAGTGAACGTGTTTAGACAGACGTAGTTGTTTTCTAGACTCAGACAAACGCGTGTAGTTGATTTGAAGTACCTACCGTATTGTATTTTTTTAAGACCTGAAGACCTCCTTGAGCTTAGCTACTCTACTCTGCATATGGCGTAACGAAACGACTGCCGATGATGCTAACGTCTCACCAACCTAATGCCTAGGTAATTATGTGCTCAGAAGACCTTGCTTTGGCAAACCAGAAAATGACATTTTCTCTTCCTTTTTCTTAATTTCTTCAAGCAGGTTGGAACTTGGAAGGCTAAATGGAACGGTAGTCATATTTTATAAATGAAAAGTACGTATTTGACGTTGGTACCAAAGTTGGTTTGTTTTTAGTTAATTTCTGCACCAGACCAATCGTTGTTAAGAATCTAAAAAGTAATTAATAGTTTAAGTGGTTGGTAAAAATCCTGATGTGATGTTTATTAATGTAATAATATCTGATTTTAGACATTACTTTTGCTATAAAAATTTGTGATTAATAAATTATTTTCATATTGTTAAAAATATTAGTCTTTCCAAAGTTAGTTGAGATGATGCGGGCCTCTTCAAGGTATATTATATATACGAGGATGAATTATTTTATTTTATTTTCCGGAAAGTTTGCAGTCAAATCACATGGGCTTGATGTTAGTAAAGAATGAAAAAAAAAGTTATTATTATATTATAATTAAATGAGCGCTATTTTTATATAACGTCAAATCTTTTGTTCCAATTTCTCTCTTTCAATTTGTTTTATTAAATCTCATCTATATATTTATGTAGAATTTATATAAATATATAAATAAGATTTAATAGAACATGATCTGATCCCTTCTTATATTGGCAATACCCTATTTAGAGAAATGGACATCGTACTTATCCCTTCTTATATTAGCAATACCCTATTTAGAGAAATGGACATCGTATTTGTTTCTATTTTAAAATATATTTATTATAATTTTTATTATTATTCTTTCAAGTAAACCAAGCACATGCTTAGTTTTAATAATTTTCAAGATTAATTATAATTATTTTAGCATTTAAAAAAGCTTTCAACCTAATTACAATCTATTAATGATCTTAGTGCATATAAGGAAGGAGGCTCTTCTCGAGTGAAATTGGTCAAAACAATTTAATTGAACACATAATAAGAAAATAATTCAAAATAAATTTACATATAGATAAAAAATTATATCTAATTGGAGCAGAGCCGGCGGCCATAACACACAATTCCAAAGCTGTAAACCAACTTTCTACACCTAATTTCAGTTAACATAAATGTTGGCTTATATTCGATCTTATAAAATTTGTGTACACGATTAACATGAAGTCGTTGTAGTATAGTGGTGAGTATTCCCGCCTGTCACGCGGGTGACCCGGGTTCGATCCCCGGCAACGGCGTTTCCTCGTCCATCTTTTTAAAGTGTCAAATCAAAACTGATTATTTTAAATTTTTCACTGACATCTTTGTACGTCGAGGCTTATATAAATAATATTCCTTTCATCTGCACTGATGTTAATGTTAGTGATCTTACGAAATGTCTCTCTCATTACAAAAAGACGAGTGAGAATATTCAACGCGGGAGAAGTTTCAATGCAACACAAGAAACTTCCCGGAACGTTACAAGAGAGTATCCAAAAATTCATGGAAAGCTCTGAAAGTGATAATGAAGGAAAGAGTTTTTCATGAAAATGATTCAAGTCACACCCTTAATAATTTCACAACGCCACAACTCCAAAGCATGTAGTAGTCCTGTTTAGGTAAAAAGATCTCATGCTTATCATTTCCAGTTCCAACACTGACTCGTCCAACACATGTTTCCGCCACTTTCCCAGCATATGAAACGCACATGAGAAGATGAGAAAAATCACCTAAATGTAGCTTGAGCAAAAATAGAGTTGGCATATATCATCAGCCTCTCAAAATCTGTTTCAATTTAGCTTTGATAGTGTAAGCTAAATATAAGTTCTGACAAAACGAGGAAAATTTTATTGGATGGGACCATAATTCAGTTATTGGATTATGTAACTATTGACTAATCTGTGAGGGCCTTCTTTGATCTTACCAACTATTACAGGTACAAATGAGGATACTGTAAGGATTGTGGAGATCATTGACACAAGTGATGTTATCATGTATTTCTTCCTAAACAGTCTAATTTTAGGGTGGAAAACATGAAGCCTCAACAAGTTTCTTTCCGAAAGGTTGAAAGAACTCAACAAAATATTTTCTTCATTAGAACACTGCTTCGCTTGTGATACAAAAAGATGAAGCTGAAGATGAGGAACCCAGCCATCTGCAAGCATGTAAAATGGTTATCATTTTCACACGATTTTTTGATATAAAAACAACAGCAAACCAGTTTTTGACAAACAGTCTGCATACCATACTAAAAGAAGCTCCGTAATAAGCAAATGCGGTTGTTATGAATCTCTTGTATTCATTGTGCCTAAATGGTCGAACTGGAATCTACAAGAAATACATCCATTGCAATGCTTTCAGTTGAAACAGAAGTATTCTAAGCCCTCAGATACCACACATAAAATAGTGCCTAAAGTGTTCACTTTCTCTTCTACATTAAATTTGATCCTATATAATCTTGGATACCTCAAGTGTCTTGTTCTCGATCGTTTTTCCACATAGGGACATTGCATTATCTCACAAAATAATATGCCAATTCAATCATCACAGCAAATATCAAGTCCAAACATTATATTAAGTACTTTTAACTTGCTTTATTTCCTGAAACAGTTCAAAAATGTGTTCAGTGAGAAAATATAAACAGAGAGGTAATTAAATAAATGAGAATAACATTAAAACACCCAATAGGATCAAACAGGCAGGCAATAGGATCAAACAGGCAGGCTGATGGGGATTAAGATGAGAAGCATCACAATCTAATACTTACCTGCTTAGAAAGCGACAAGCTAGTGTACCCAAGCCTGTGGTATTCAATCTTAAACTGGAAAACCCCATATACATCAGTCACCTTGAATGATGTACGAAATAGACCCTGACAATCGGTTACATATATTATCAGTAACTATTAAGTACATATGCAAGAATTTTGGGTGTAAGGAGTCCCGAGGAAAGAATACCTTATTGTGAGTTGATAGGGTTCTCAATACATAAGGGCTCATCATGTAGAACTGTACCTGAACATCATCAGCCACATATGGTTCCCAGCTCCTTCCAGACTATTCATATATCTCAGCAGAAAACTCCTGCAATCATGTTAAGTTCATTGACGAATCTTGTCATATAGTTCTCAAGAAATATATCCAGGGAGAGCAGGATGAGGAATTACCAGATTGTCTTCGATCCTATACATAGCGGGTTAATCTGTTTCCCCAACTATGTGGTGTTTAGCATTAACCACCTGTAGTTACCAAGAGCAATAACATCCAGCATACAATTAACCAGAAAAATTTATCTGAGTGCAAGAAAGCAAAACATTGTTAAACTGGAGATCCAGATTAAAAGCTCAGGATGCATACAACCAAAAAGACAAAGCTTGCTGGAATCTTCATCATGTATTCATGTTCTTATAGTTGAAAGACAAAGATTAAACAGAGGACAAACTATGCTCTCACCTTCAAATGACCTCTTTCATGAAAGACCCATTTGCTAAGTTCAGTCACAACTTGTTCGTTATCAGACTTCTTGTTAACACCCAGCCTGTTAGTATACAGCCCACTAAGCCCATCCAAACCTACATCCGTAGAGGCAAGATGGGAAAGGGGGTACTGCCAGATACTTAGTTTGTTATAGTTTGTTATGAATCTGTTATGGGGAGATTGTG
>JAOSBL010000212.1:6770752-6786168 GCA_027568915.1 Erythroxylum roraimae
GGTGGGTATGGGGAATATATACTGCACTGCTTAGCAGTAGGGGATTAACTTTCATACTGATATACTGTATTGGCATTAGCCTGGGAAGGTTCTTTCCAGGAGAAATTCCTTATTGTACCTACAATTATAGTAAATAATACAATCTCGATAGTTTCATCTATCAATTGGTGCTTTCATTGAGAGTTGAATTCAAGAAGAGAGGGATTGTATGCACACTAGGATGGAAGCAAGAGTATCGGCGGTAGAGGCTTCGATGAAAAGGCAGGAGTCATTCCTTTCAGCGCAAGAGGGACTGGTGAGATCGCATGACTCTACCCTTAAGGACCTTCGGACGCAGCTGGGTACCCTTATGGTTAGTGTCGAGACATTAGCTAAGTCTCAGGGTCTGTTGCAATCGGAGTTGCGAGAAGGATTCCAGTCATTGTTTGCGAAGAATCCACAGAAGCAGCCGATGAATGAAGGAGATGCACCTCCGGGGTTTGCTCACCATGCGCACACTTCTTCCTCAGCTGGAAATGATAGGCCGGCGCATCCTACGTACTCGGAGGCTGGGAACGCGACCGCTGGTGGGTTGCAAGGCGCTGGTAGTCAGCGCCCCCACGAACACACGTCAGCGTCTGCCACCGAACGTGCATGGGAGGAGTACAAAAACGCTGCTCGTCGAGTCGACCTTCCTACGTTTAATGGGGACGACCCGTTTGCCTGGGTGACCCGTGCAGAATCATACTTTATGATTCATGATATTCCATCGGAGTTGCGTGTGCCGATGGTTCAGATTAGCATGGAAGGGTCGACCCTGTACTGGTTCATGAATCTTCGGGAGATCAATCCGCGGATGACATGGGAAAGGTTCAAACGTTCCTTGTTCGAACGTTATGGAGGAAGGGACGAAGGTGATCCGATTGAGCAGCTGAAGTCTGTCTCTCAAAGGGGGTCAGTCGACGACTACATTGACGAGTTTGAAAGGGTGGCGTCACGAATTAGCAACTTCCCCGATGAGTGGTACATGAGTTGTTTCTTGGGTGGTTTGAGAGATGAGGTGAAGAATAGAGTCCGAACCCACGACCCTCCAACCCGTGCTAGACTCATTTCGGTTGCTAGAAAAGTCGAGAGGGAGCTTGTCGGTGAAGGAGTGATTCGCCCAGGAGAATGGAGGAGAAGAACCGAAGTGGGTCACGCAAACTTTGGGCACCGGATGGGAAACCAATACACGAACCGACCCACTCAACCGGTTCATACATTGGGTAATTTTAAAAAAGACCTGAAGGAGACACCTACAAGACAGCGGGGACCCATCGTGGATGATAGAAACCGAACCCAAAACCCTAAGTGGAGAGGCACACGAAATCTAACTTATGAGCAGTTGATGGAAAGAAGAGAAAAGGGGTTATGTTTTAAATGTGGCTTGACCTTCGGCCCTCTCCATCGCTGTCCAGATAAGGAGTACCGGCTGATAGTATGGGAGGGGGATGACGCCGAAGAGGGAGAGGGCAGTCAAGAAGTACCAACGGCAGTGTAACAACAAGATGATTGGGAGTTGGTGTGCAACTCAGTAGAGTTCGGGGAGTTGGACGGAAATCGATCCTCACCCCCAAAGTCGATGGTTCTGATAGGTAAGTTGAATGAGATGCCTATTGTTGTTCTAATTGATAGTGGAGCCAGCCACAACTTTGTGTCTAAGAGTTTGGCTCAGGCGATGGAATTAACTGTTACTCCGACTAGAACTTTCGGAGTTAGATTGGGCGACGGTCATCGCTCTTTTTCGCAAGGGGTGTGTCGGGAAATCAAGCTAGAGTTGAGTGGAGAAGAGTTTAGGTTGAGTGCGTATGTGTTTGATACAGGAGGTCCTGACTTGATTTTGGGAGTTGCGTGGCTGGAAACTCTGGGGGTAGTGAGGGTCGACTGGAAAAATATGTATATGACGTTTGATCGGAAGGGGTCTGAGGTGACTTTGCAAGGCATTAATCTGCACACTTCTTCTCTACATGCACTTCAGCAGATTCTGAAGCATCAGGAATGGGAAATTGAGGGGTTGTTATGGTCCTTAAAAATGGGCAGTAACTTATCTGCTGAGATAGTTCCCTTGGATGTGGGTCAGCAAGACAAACTGGAGGGTATTTTACGCAGATTTGGATCAGTTTTTCAGGAGACTGAGTTGCTGCCTCCTAGGAGGAAACATGATCATGCGATTAATCTAAAGGAAGGAGCAGAACCGGTGAATATTCGTCCGTATAGACATGCTCATCATCATAAGGATGAAATTGAGAGGCAGATCCGTGGGTTATTGGAGGCTGGAGTCATAAAACACAGTATCAGCCCTTTCTCAAGTCCGGTTATCCTTGTGAAGAAAAAGGACGGGTCATGGCGGATGTGTGTTGATTACCGCACTTTGAATAAGCTTACCATTCCCGACAAGTTCCCAATACCAGTTGTGGATGAATTGATGGAAGAACTACATGGGGCTAGGTATTTTTCTAAGGTGGATCTTAAGTCGGGATTTCACCAAATCAGGGTTAGGGAGGAAGACACCTATAAGACCGGGTTTCGAACTCATGAGGGACACTATGAGTATCTAGTTATGCCATTCGGCCTCATGAATGCTCCGGCTACTTTCCAAGCCACCATGAACTCTATTTTTAAACCTTTCTTACGGAAATTCGTCTTAGTTTTCTTTGACGATATTCTGATTTATAGTGCAGATTGGGATGAGCATATGGAGCACCTTGTTTGTGTGTTACAGCTGCTGTTGGATAATCAGTTGGTGGCCAATCATAAGAAATGCACTTTTGGGCAGAAATCTGTGGATTACCTAGGTCACATCATCTCCTTCGAAGGTGTTTCAATGGATCCTTCAAAGATCCAAAGTATTTTGGAATGGCCTATACCGAAGTGTGTGAAAGGAGTGAGGGGTTTCCTTGGTCTTACTGGGTACTACAGGAAGTTTGTTAAAGATTATGGGAAGGTTGCTAAACCTCTCACGGAACTTACTAAGAAGGATGGTTTCAGCTGGAGTAATGAGACTCAAGAAGCTTTTGATGAATTGAAGAGGAAGCTGACTTCAGCTCCTGTCCTGGCCTTGCCAAATTTTGCCAAAGAATTTTCCCTTGAATGTGATGCTTCAGGAAGAGGATTAGGGGCAGTTTTGGTGCAAGAAGGACATCCAGTGGCTTTTTTCAGCAAGGCTTTGGCTGAATCAACCTATGCTAAATCTGTTTATGAGAAGGAACTTATGGCAGTGGTTATGGCTATTCAGCATTGGAAGCACTACTTAATCGGAAGGCATTTCAAGGTTTACACCGACCATAAAAGCCTGAAGCATTTGTTGGATCAGCGAATACCTTCCATAGATCAACAATGCTGGCAAGCCAAGCTTTTGGGATTGGATTTTGAGGTAATCTATCGACCGGGAAAGCAAAATGGGGCAGCAGATGCTTTATCAAGAATAGAAGATGACAAGATGTTATTTTCAGCAATTTCAGCACCCTTTTGGCTTGACTTGGATATAGTTCGGAGAGAGCTCAATGAAGATTCAGCCCTACAACCCATTATGACAGCACTTATGTCCGATCCTAGTTCTAGACCTAACTTCCACTTCAGGGATGGTTTGTTGTTTTATAAAAACAGATTGGTATTATCAGCCTCCTCGGTGCTCATCCCTCAATTTCTACAAGAGTACCACGCTTCTCCTATAGGGGGGCACTCAGGCTTCTTAAAAACTTACAAGAGGTTGGCTGGAGGACTGTTTTGGTTGGGAATGAGGGCTGCTGTCCAAAAATTCGTGCGCGAATGTGTTGTTTGTCAGAAACATAAATACTTGGCTATGTCTCCAGCCGGTCTGCTTCAGCCTTTGCCTATTCCTCATCTGATTTGGGAGGAAATTTCTATGGACTTCATTACCGGACTTCCTAAATCTCAAGGTTATGAGGTAATTTTGGTAGTTGTTGATCGTTTATCTAAGTATGCACATTTTTCACTTCTCAAGCATCCATACACAGCTAAGACTGTGGCTGAGGTTTTTATCCGTGACATTGTGAGGCTGCATGGGGTTCCTAGCTCCATTATTAGTGACAGAGATCCACTTTTTACTAGCAACTTCTGGAAGGAGTTGTTCAAGCTACAGGGGACGACCTTGAAGATGAGTTCATCTTACCATCCTCAAACAGATGGTCAGACCGAAGTTACCAACAGAGGCCTAGAAACTTATCTCCGTTGCTTCACCTCTGAACAGCCTAAACATTGGTCTCATTGGCTTGCATGGGCCGAATATTGTTATAACACAAATTATCATGTTTCGACGGGGCAAACTCCTTTTGAGATTGTATACGGTCGTCTGCCTCCTACATTGCTACATTTCACTCAAGGAGAGACTCAAGTGGAATCAGTAGCTCTTGCTTTAGTTGATAGAGATGAAGCACTTCGTCAACTTAAACACAACTTATGGAAAGCACAATCTAGGATGAAGAAATCAGCTGATATTCATAGGAGGGAAGTGTCTTTTCAAGTGGGTGACTTAGTCTTTGTTAAGCTAAGACCCCATAAGCAGCTTACGGTGGGAAGGAGAGTTTGCCCCAAGTTGTCAGCCCGATACTATGGCCCTTTTAAGATAATTGGAAGGGTGGGACAGGTTGCCTACAGGCTGCAATTGCCTCCATCATCTAAGGTTCATCCAGTTTTTCATGTCTCACAACTGAAGATGGCTGTGGGCAACCATCCGGTAGAGCATACTCTTCCACATGGGATGGAGATAGATCAAGACACTATGGCTGAACCAGAGGCGATCGTGGCTTCAAGACTCTCTAAGTCTAAAGGGAGCAATGTACTTCAGTGGCTCATAAGGTGGAGGGATCGGCCAACAGAGGAGGCAACTTGGGAAGATGCTGATTTTATTAAAGGGCAATTTCCTTCCATTCACCTTGAGGACAAGGTGCTTCATGAGGGGGAGGAAATTGTTAACACCCAGCCTGTTAGTATACAGCCCACTAAGCCCATCCAAACCTACATCCGTAGGGGCAAGATGGGAAAGGGGGTACTGCCAGATACTTAGTTTGTTATAGTTTGTTATGAATCTGTTATGGGGAGATTGTGCATGGTGGGTATGGGGAATATATACTGCACTGCTTAGCAGTAGGGGATTAACTTTCATACTGATATACTGTATTGGCATTGGCCTGGGAAGGTTCTTTCCAGGAGAAATTCCTTATTGTACCTACAGTTATAGTAAATAATACAATCTCGATAGTTTCATCTATCACTTCTTATATCTGTCACAAAAATCACAAGAATGTAACTTTCATTCTTTGCTGTTCACAGGCAGAAAGTAATGGTATACAAAAGATGAAGACATATATATGAAATTTAATATGATGCAGAAATGGCATTATCCTACTGAAGATAGGGTAAATGAGTTTACAAGAAATTGATCCAGCAACCAGGCAACACCCACTTTGCAAGCATACAAGAATTGTAGGCATCACAGATGAGGGTGGCTTTTTGCAATCTATTCTCATCTTATTACACACCGAGCATGTTTTTATGGAAATCATTGGGAATTACAAAAACTAACCCTGAATGTTAACACTATACTCCTCCAAGTAGCTGTGACAATTCAAACATTTTCTTGGCATCAACTCCCAAAACCTTCCCCAAACACAAACTAAACATGCTTGAGCATATTGCATGTGTATTTAGGTCATGTTTATGCATGAATGTGTAACTACAATGGACCAAAATGGAAACTTAGTCGTGCACTTTTTTAAACAAAACACAATTTAAGAATAGCAGGTTTACTTTTGATAATGTTAATACATGATGGTAAGAAGAAAAGTTGGAAGAACATGTAACAATGATAATTCCTCTGCTTCTAGAACCATAAAGGCAAATAGGTAGGATTGACCCACAAGCGAAAATTAGTAGACAAGATAGCTCCACAGAAACAAATCTTGCATGATGAAGAATAATACATTCAGGAACCATCAAAGCCCACTACGGAACTACACAAAGAATCTCCACTTACTTTGTTGGGTTCCCAGCTTTCTGCACACCTGATCTGAAAAATCTGAATTCCAAAAGAAGACCCATCTTAAATAACTATAAATAATGTAGAAGCATTTGAGCTTGAAAATTATAGCAAAATTTCATACCAATTGCTAAACATGTCTAAAGAGCCAGCAATCTTGATCCGAGCATTATTTCGAGCCTGCTTGGTGGAGAAACTATGAATAAAAGAATTATGCCTCAAATTTCCCACTAAAATTCAAGCCACGTCAAAAGTTTAATATATAAAATGTCAAACAGGATAGTAAATATTTGATTGATGGTTAAAAATTATGGTGGACTAAGGATCAATGGTTACTAGCATATTAGCAGACTAAAACCTCAAAATAAAACCACTACAGAATCCAGAAAATATGTATGGAAAACAGTTATCAGTACTAAAAGTATGTCTATAGGAATAACATTTTCCAATAATTTCTTGAATTGGCTATTACAACTCCATCATATATATATTGGCGGGCATGGCCAATCAAAACGGCCAGAAAACTAATGAAATCTAAATAAATACAAATAGCAGCTAGAAAGACATTTGCAAAAACAAAATTTAGCAAAAGAATACATCTCAATTGTGTGGACAACTTCATGTATGTGCATCAATGCATACGTGTTTTAGTGCCTATCTGCCTGCCTGCGCAATTGTGTGCATCCCTAAGATAAATAGAGGAAGATTCTGGCAATGAGAGCAACATCACCTGCAACACTGAAACTAATGAGATGGAAGATCCTGTGAGTGATGAAGGATTTGACAACTCAGAAGTTGGATTTGAGGAATATGCGGATAGAGAAGCTGAAAGAACTTTCAATGCCTACACATTTCATGACAGAACAGAACAAGTAAGAAGCAGTTACCACAACCAACCTTAGATAACCATGCTACACGCATCGTCACATTCACAGAAGTAAGCAAATCAACCAAACAGCGTTAGAACTCACCAGGCTATTTGCTGAATTCAAAGAATGTGCAATCCCTTTAAAAAGTACAGGAGCCTGCAACATCACAGTAAATACTTATCAATCTCAATTATCAGTCCATGCACCAATAAGAGACGGTAACATAAACAACAAACTATAGCTCAATTTTTAGCTTTCCCAAGAAGTACATAAGAGTTAATAAAATCATCCGCAGCGACCACCGAATGATCACCCTCATTCTCTGAAACGGCGTAGCTACTGTGATCAATAATCACAGCCGACGGATCCTACACGATTAAGCCGAAATTTGACCACACAAACACATTCATGCGCAAAAGCACAAGCAATTGTTAACTAATTCTAAACCAACCTCATCGAAATCAATTCCACATTCCCTAGCAACACTCTTGATCAGATCAGACGCAGAAGAATCAGCATCCAAGATCAGTTCATGACCAGAGTCAACGAAGTCAAGAACGACCACTAAATCCAACACACCGCCAAATTCTAAACCAAAAAGAACACACGAATCACGACCGGATCAAGCAAATATATTTGAAAAATGGCAACATTACAACTTACTGTCGACGGAGGGAGCAAAGAGAACCAGTCCGTCATACAAGTACTGGCCGTATCATTGGAGCGCGATGCTGCGGTCGTCAGCGAGCTTGAAATCGACGACGAAGCCGCAGGATTTGAGAGAGTTAAAGAAGATGGAGTGGGAGGTCTTCAGAGAGAGGTTGTCAAACAGGACTAAAATGCTGCGGGCGGAGGGAGAGGAAGGAGAGGAAGGAGAGGAAAGAGAAGTGCGATCATTACGATAATTGAGAACGACGGCTTCGCCATGGTCGCTCTACGCAGTATATAGCATAGAGTCATGATTTCACTGTTTTTCCTTCATGATTTCACTTTTTTTCCTTCATCAAGCTTCGTGTCCAACGTTTCGTTTGGATTTTGAAGTTTCCCTCGGCGTGGGCCCATCTTTTCCATGATACGGACACAAGTATTGCTTATTTTTAATGAGAGAGAGAGATTTAATTAAAAATTTTAATTACTAATTACATTTTATTTCAGTTATAATTTTCTAAAAGTACAATTTAAATTATTTATTTTCATGTTATATTTTTCAAATTTTTAACAAAATTAGTCCAATAAATAATTATATAAGTCCTAGATGCTCATATAAATCCTAACAAAATGAAAAATAACCCTTACGATTTAATATAATATCATTTTTTGAATCACTATTTGTCAAATATGAGATTAAAATCTTACTTTTATATTTAATCTTTATTTTAAATTAAAAATAGCAATATATTAAATTTCAAATATAATTTTTAACATTTTTTAGCATTTAAGTTAATATTTAAAATCCATTTCAAATTATTTTAAATACTATTCTTCTTCTTCTGAGGCTCTCTGCAATTTCAGGAAAAAGTTCCTATGAGTCTTCTTCCGACATGAAATCTTACGAACTTCTAATTGTTCTCACTCTCAACAACATGTAATATAGTGCTCTATGTGTATGAATCTTGTTGTCTTTGCATATCGATACCTCATGATAAAATTAGAATGATCCAGAGTTGTAAGATTGTCAGGTACAATTCTAAAAACAGCGAGCAGACGTATAAGCTGAATTTTATAGCTTGTTAAGTATATTTGCCGAATTATTTTTTTAATAACTTTTTTTCTATCATTGCATCAACTACTTTGTACTTTTTTAATTATTATTATTATTAATTTTTTATCTTCATATTATTATTTTTTTATTTTTTTATTTTCATGTTATCTTTTATTTTCAGGCATATACTTTAGTTATATTTTACATTTTATTTATTTATGTATTTATTATAATTTTATTTATATAATAATTAACGTGTCAATTTTACTTACTTACTCTTTAACCTGTATTATTCTTTTATTGTCACATCTGTATGTGGGTCTATTGAAAATAACCCTTCTACTTTGTAAGGATAAGGCTGCGTATTATCAGACATTTCCAAACTCTGCTTTATTGCGAAATTTCAAACTGAGATAACGACGAAGACGGCGACTATTTTTAATGATTCAGTAAAACAATAGTTGATTATAGCAATGCTTTAAAATATGATATTTTAAAATATTTAACCCCATATTTTGTGTTTTGCTTAATATTGATATAAGAAAAGGAAAGCTTTTCCATAACCAAAAGTGAAATAAAAATAATGAAACGTTTCATAATAGCGTGAGAAAAAAGCAATAATATCCATGTCAACGAAAAGTTGAGAGTTGATAAAAGGAAAAATAATAACCCATAAAGAGAGCTTACTCATATGTTTAAGAATAGTTAAGTGTTTTTGAGTTAAATTGTTACTATCATTCCGTATGCAATCAGGAAGTAAAAACTAAAGAAAAGATCAATAAATGCAGACGATAGTTTTTACCCGGGGGCCGCAATCCAAATCTTCCCATAACTCCCCAATTCTCTTCTCTTCACCTTTTTTCTTTTTTCCCACATCACGCCTACTCTCCTAAGATTTTCCTCGAGCAGGTTGCCTTCAATTTCTATTTGTCTGCCTCTCCTACTGTTGCTTCTCTTCATCTTGCTTTTATCTGATTTGCAAACTTCTGGGTTCAAGATTTTGCTTCCTGTTTGTTTGATTCTGTGGAATATAGGTAACTTGACTAAGTTGGGATCTATCTTAGGGATTTCATGTCATACGTTCCATTGTGAATTGTTGTGAAGAGGGTTTTAGGATTTCAAGTTTAGTTTTCTGATGGCGGATTTTAATGGCAAAGTAAAATCATATATAATTTCAAACCGAACCAGAGGTTATGTTGTAGGATCTGTCAAAAGGAATATGTGCTTTCTTCTTGATTATATGTTCGGTATGGACTTAGACTCAGCTGGCAGAATGGATAGAAAAAAAAAATCTTTATGGGTCGTGATTTGCTTATATGGTGTTTGATTGTCGATTTGTTTCCTGTTTGTTAGTTCCTGGGTTCTGATGGTTTGCTGATGCATGTGATCTCTGCTTGGAATTGCTTTCGTTATGTTTGGTTTACAGTGGATCTTTGGTTGTAGGAACTATGATTCGGTTATTTAAAGTAAAGGAGAAGCAGAAGCAAATTGCAGAGAATGCTAATGGAGGGCCACCGACGAAAAAGCAATCAGCTGGAGAGTTGCGTCTTCATAAGGGTTTGTTTCTTGCTTTTGACAATTGAAGACTTTATGTGAGGATTTCAAAGTTCAGGTGTTTTCTTTCCCTTTTCCTTTATGGTGCTCTATGCGTACTCTTGATGTTGTTGTTATTATGAATTGGAATGAAATGGATAATTATTTGGGAGGATCAAAATCATGTCAATATCGCTCATTCTAGTGGATAGATCTGATATGAAGATCTTATCGAGCACCTTTCAAAGTATGGTAATGAATTGAGACCAAAATACAAGTTTTGTGTTTCCTCAAAGGTGAGGAAATAGTTGGCATCTGAATTACTCTCATAACTTTCTTAATTTTTAGCCAAAAGACCGGGTAATTGTTGCAATCTTTTTCCTTTTATTAAATTAAAGGAAATCAATGATGAGTATGTGTATCATCTTTAGCGATTGTACTTGTTTTGGTTTGGTCCCTTGGCTATGTGGTTCACTAAAATTGCATCCGATATATACTATGCTATCTGCAAATTGTTTTCACATAGATTTATAATATTACTACTGTCTCCTTGCAGATATTTCTGAGCTGAACCTACCAAAATCATGCACCATATCATTCCCCAATGGCAAGGATGATCTCATGAATTTTGAAGTTTCAATCCGACCAGATGAAGGATATTATTTGTAAGGATTTTTTTCCCTTAGCATCATATCTCTTGGATATCAAGTATTTATGATAGCTCATATAAACACAATTATTTAACCAGATTCTTGAGTTTTTTTATTACAGAGGTGGTATATTCATCTTTTCTTTCCAAGTTTCACCCATTTATCCGCATGAAGCACCAAAAGTTAAATGCAAGACTAAGGTAGCATAGAAATTAATTGTAGTAAATATTTTCCATAACCTTGTTGCTTCATGACATTGTGGTTTGGATATTAAGATGTCTTGTACGTCTCATATTCTGCTTGCAGGTTTACCATCCAAATATTGATTTGGAAGGAAATGTCTGCCTCAACATCTTGCGAGAAGATTGGAAACCTGTCCTTAACATAAACACTGTGATTTATGGATTGTTTCATCTTTTTACGGTATTCTTCAATGTGTTTTCCATTTCATCTATGTGAATCATCTGGAATGTGGTTTTGATACTACTGGTGTCAAATTCTCGTGCAGGAACCGAATTTTGAGGATCCTCTTAACCATGACGCTGCTGCCGTGTTGAGGGATAACCCAAAGATGTTTGAGTCCAATGTTAGAAGAGCAATGGCTGGAGGATACGTCGGACAAACCTATTTTTCTCGGTGTATGTAGCTCCTTTGGTGGCACAAAGTGCCAACTCGCCATATGTTACCAAAGCTTCCGTGCACATGGTTGTAAACTTGTCTGCAAATTTCATTCGGTGGTCTTTCTATTTTGTGGGTGGACCTGGGGCATAAGTTCCTGGGAGGCCATTCCACTGAAACAGCGACAATATGGATTGTTGTAACTCTCTCAAATGCAATTTTTATGTTGACTTCATTTGTTACGTGATGTGGAACGAACGTGGATAGGCTTTAGCATGGCTTTAGACGGTATCCTCGAATCTCTCTCTTCCCCATCTGCACATGAATTTGTATAGTTTTGCAGCGTGAAAAATCTTCATCCTGTCTCAGTTCTTACAAAAGAAGTTAAAAGTTTGTAAGTAAATGAAAGCTTTGTTTTCCGTCTTCCCTTTTCTGGTATCGTCGTCAATTGGAAGACTGCCGCGCTTGACAGGACAGAACCTAGTTTGACACAAAACATCACAATTCTTTTCTTTGCAACCATGAAGAATTGGAAGCCTGATACATGGGAAGGTACTCCTCCTTCCCTGTCCATCAAGTCCTTGATGGTAAACATCACAATTCTTTGAAAACTGCATATCTACACTTTGCTTCGACTGCACCATCTTCAATTCCTTGGAAGCATCAAGCTGGATAAATATATTCCTTACTCAAATGCGATGCTGGAGCCATTGTTGATGATGATGTAGGATGCAGGTTTGGAACGTTCAGACGATGCTAAATGTATTGTGCGTTAACAAACTCTTTTACAGAATCAATAGACTTGGTCATAGCTAAACATTTTCTCTGAGAGAAGTCCAATCAGCAGAGCAGCAAAAGACGTGAATGATCAAATGAATAAATCAGTATCTGATGCTTCAGCAAAGCTCACCCCTTTGTCCACTCTAAAGATTGTCAGACACGAGTGCACCGAGTTGGCCAAGAGGTGAGCCAGCCACATACTTCAACAAGCATAAAAACTCAACATAGCTAGTATTCATTCATTTTCCTATCACAGGATTTGCGGAACTCTTCACTGAAATTCCTTGTCCCTTTATTCAGTACCTCCTCCAATGTCAACTTGTTAAGCACTTTAAAAGATGCGGAGTTGGCTTCACCTCTGTAGATCGCATTCACTAGATTTATTGAATTCTTCTGAAATCCAACCGACTCAAAATCTTCAAAGAAAGTTTTGCTTAAGGGCGCTTCAAGGTAAAAAAGCACACTTTTCCGGTGCTGGAGCTTGAAATCTTGAGATCTTAAGGCTACGAAAGCGTAGATAATCTCTGAAAAGACTCCACATCCCAGGTGTTTTAGCTGTACTGTCAATGCCCTGCTTAAGAGTCGAACATAGCATCTTGCTTCTGATACTAAAACCAAAAACAGCAAAAGCGCAGTCAAATGTCATTGTTTGATACTTCAGCAAATACTGGGGCATTCCATATTACAGTTTGGCACATCATGAAAAGGGTGACACCAAATGTGAAATAGCTGCTTACTGACTGTGGAATAGGTTTTGATGAGGAACCAAGAGAACGGGATGCCCATGAGGGCACTGAATTGTGCAGACATGATGCGTCCACAGTGAGGATACATGCACGCTGTTCTATTTCCCATCAATCGATAAGGCTTCTCACGTTGTCATTGTAAGAAGTCACAACTGATTACGAGATGATTTACCCAAAACAAAAAGTATATTAAATAAGAAGAATTTATAAATTATTAAAAATTGTGTAGAATTACAAATTTTGAGATTCTATTTAGACTAAAGCAAAAGTTAATAAGTAATTTTTGTTCTTGATACAATTTTTTTTTGTACGAAGTTTATTTGTACAATCAAAGATTACACCCCAAAAATAAGAACTTTTGTGTACAATGGCAGTTTGGTCAGGAGCAACATCATAGAAGCAGTGAACATTCTCCCCAAGCGGGGTTGAAAAACTTTGTTTCCGTTAGGGTATTTGAATCTTGTGTTATCTAATTTTGTCCACATATTTAAGTAGATACCTCATAAATATGTGGATGAAATTTAATGAAATAGAGTATGAACTAGTTAACTGAAATAGAAGATCTGTTCTCCTAATAGCGGACAACATCTCCTTCTCTAGCTCGTCTACTTCTTCGATAGCAACGCCTCTTTTTTAATGACCGTCTATCTTGAAATAGGATGACAGGCTAAGTATTATTTCACTAACGTTGAATATGACTAGGCTTGGTAATTTTGGCTTAGCCCGACCCGATTTTGACTCTAGTTGACCGAGTTACAGGTTGGGCCGGGGCAGCCCGTGACCTGACTGGAACAACAAAAACAATGTTGTTTTGTAAATTTTTTTTATAAAAAAAAGTAAGGATGGGCCAAACCAGGCCACGGGCCGGCTCGCGGGCCATCCAATGAGGGGTCGGGCAAGACCGAGCCAAGAGCGGCCGGGCCCACTGACATCCCAAACTATGACAGTGATAAAAGTTTCATTTTGTCCGGCTTATAGACACTTAAGTTATGTCCATCGATTTATTTATTTAATTTAATTTAATTTAATCAGAATCTTATTTTTAATTTATTATTACATTAATAATTTTGATGTAGGCACATTTACATACCTTTTATGAACGATAAAAGATTGAGTTGAAATGGGTTTTGGGTTTAAATGAATTTTGATATGGGCATAAATGTTTTGAAGAGTAGGAATTCGAGTTAAGAATTATAGAATAAATGATAAATTATTTATTTAGAAATGAGTTTTTAAATTTATTGAAATTTTGAATGAATTTATGATATTTAGAAATAAGTTTTTAAGTGAATTATAAGTTTAAATTTGATTAGTTCAATATTAATTAGAAATAAGGTTTTAATTAAATTTAAATCAATATATTCATAAGTTGAATACTATAAATGAGTTTCTAATTAAACAATACATATAATTAGAAATAAGTTTCTAATTAGATTAAAAATATTAGTGTAATAATAAATTAGAAATAAGTTTTTAGTTAAAATAATTAATTAAATCAAACATTAAGTTCAATGATTCAAAAAGAATCATTTTGTTACTGAACAATTTTGGGTTTGACTACCTGCTTAGATTTTTAATTTGAATAGATGAATGTGAAAACAACCTTTTAGTATGGAGATTTAGAAGAGGAGATATAGATGGAGTATTCAGAAGGCTTCAATGCTAAAGACAAGAAGAATCTAATCTACAAGTTGAAGAAAAGTTTATATGAGTTGAAACAAGCTCCAAAGTAGTGGTATTGAAAGTTCAATTCCTTTATAACAGATTATGGTTACAATCGAACTTACGTCAATGCTTGTGTGTATTTCAAGAAGTTTATGGGTGGGAAATTAATCATTCTTCTTCTATATGTTGATGATATGTTGATTGTAGGTCGAGATGATGGAAGAATCCAAAAGTTGAAGGAGGATTACAAAGCAAATTGTAGGCATTGAGATAACTCCTAACAGGAAGAGAAGGAAATTGTTATTATCACAAGAAAGGTATATTGAGTGAGTATTAGAAAGGTTCAATATAAAGCATGTCAAGCCAGTTAACATGCCACTGACACCTCACTTCAATTTGAGCATATATGCATGTCCCTCAACAAAAAGGAAAAAGATGGTATGCCTTCTATTCTATACTCATTTATAGTAGAGTCTTTGATGTATGCTATAGTGGGTACAAGGCCAGATATTGCATAGTTTATTAGGTTATTGAGAAGATTCTTGTTTAATTCAGGAAAGGTTCACTGGAAAGAAGTGGAATGAATTTTATACTACTTAAAAGGTAATTCAAAGTGGAGTTTGTGTTTTAGTGTTGATGTAGCATCCGAGGAACTCTGGCCCTTGCGATGCTGGGTACTGTGGTATGGCTCAATGGTGAGAGGCGTCCTTTAAGAAATCCACTTAAAGGAACAAAACCGTGAGGTCCTGTGTTCGAGTCATGGGTGGCTCACACAGGGGTGCCAAAGCGGACAATACCTGATACTGTACTGTACTGGATACGGTGGGTACTGTAGCC
>JAOSBL010000212.1:6789719-6807318 GCA_027568915.1 Erythroxylum roraimae
TCGGGCTTGGGCTTGACATCTTTGATGGATGGATCGATCGGCCCACGAGTCGTTATGACCGAATCCGGGCCCAATATGGCCGACCCGACCAGTTAGTATTTTTATATGTTTATGTTAATTGGAATGCATAATTATTAGTTTTTAAATTAAAACTAATTATTTAATAAATTAATATTAAAAATTTTTAAATCTTAAACTTAAGACCCGAACGTGTCTGAAAAATCCTTCTGACACTGCCCAAAGCACCTTGGCACCAAGCCACCAACACTATTCTTATTTCATTGATGGCTCTACACCACCGCTTTTACCCTTTTCTTTGTCCATATCTGTACCGTTTAAACTGAACGTCACGTCAGAGCCACCCCAAATGCGGGAGAGAAGGGCATCCAAAACCCCACGAAAATTTTGCTTTCTGTGGGCATCCACACGTTATGACTCATGCACACTCTCTTACAGGCCATCCGCTCTTTAGTAGATTGACGATCGTAACAGGAGACCCAATGTGATGTGAGGGAGACCATTCCAATTTTTCAAGGGGACCCCGCTTCATCGCTCTGTTTGTTTTGTTCTCATTTCGAGGGGACTCCACCTTGACTGGTTCTTATAGTCTAACCAAACAAAATTACAGAGAATTTTCTTTTTCAATAAACTAATTTATAATTCATCAAAATCACTAATTTATTAAAAGAAGTGTGTGATAGAATCTCTTATAATAGAAATTCAACTAAACAAATACGATCACAACACAGATAATTCTCTGACTTCTTCAGCCCCCTTATATTGAATTTTCTGAAACTTGTGTGATTTTAAGGCAGGCAAAAGATCTTCACCTTTTAGTACTTACTGACACCCACGCCAAAGCAGAGATGGTGAGGTCATAAGATTCACGGACTTTCCGTTCCCTTTTGTGCCTCAATTTCTTTGTGTTACAAATGGAGAAAAGGGTAGAGTGAACCAGAAAATTAGGCCAAAAGCCCCAGTTAGCCATAGTATAAAGAACTAAATTAAGAGCTAGTTTGGCCATTTTTGAACGTCAGTCATCCAATAACTGGATCTTCCACGAAGCACCATAACCATGTCTCTCGCATGACTTGCTTGCAAAAGATTCCTCCTTTACACGCTCTTCGAAAGGGGTTGGGAGAGGCATGGCATATGGAGCTCTTGTGAATGTCCTTTTCATCTCAAAAAAGGGTTTTGATTTTCTCTATTTACACTTTTCTGCATCAACTTAATCATGTAGACCTTTCCTCACCTTTACATAAACTTATCCATTTCCTGCAAGTGTGAAAGAGGGTTAGAGAGACATGAGGACCTGAGAAAGCAGCATACTTTTTCTTCAAAACTTCATCAAAGACAGCAGTGACCTTGTGATAAAGACGCACAAATCACGTCTTCACCATATATACAGAAGCTAGGAAGAAAGAGAGAGCTAAAGGGGCTTGCTTTTTCACCGGAAAAATGACAGCCGGTGGATCCTCAGGGAGAACTCCGACGTGGAAGGAGAGAGAAAATAATAAGCGAAGAGAGAGGAGGAGAAGGGCCATAGCTGCTAAGATATACTCAGGACTTAGAGCTCAAGGCAACTACAAGCTTCCTAAGCACTGTGACAATAACGAGGTCTTAAAAGCTCTCTGTGCTGAGGCTGGCTGGATGGTTGAAGAAGATGGCACCATTTATCGCAAGGTTCTTTTTTCAGTCTTTCTTCCTCTTTGCAATAGTCACTATTTCGTAGATCTGCTTTCAAGGGTCGTTCTGTTTTCGTAGACTTTGGTAAAGATTTCAATTGATCTTCCCTCTTGTGTTCTGTTCTTTGGATTTCCTTATTATTAACAGTTCGCTTCCAACATGTGCCCAGTCAAGGCTGCTTCTGGTCCAACTTTTCCTGATCCTATATTCAATTCGAAGTTACAATTTGCATAAAGTGATATCTGATATGTATCATACTGTAGAATTCTGATCCAGTACAAGAAATCGTCTTGGAAAAACTTTTGTTTCCTTCTTGAGCAACCTTCCTTAACGAGTCTGTTTTTGTATTAGTCTTTTTCTTTTTCTTTTGTTCTTAATCTGTGCTCTACTTGGATTGGTGATGTCGGATTAGCGATAAATCAGTTCCTTTTCATTTCATTCATGGAATTTTTCTTTATCCTATCAACAGTGCCAAAAGGAAAAGCTTACCTCTTATGTATACCAACACATTGATTCATTCCTTGTTTCTTTTGCAGGGTTGCAAGCCACTTCCAACTGATATTGGAAGCACTCCAACAAACTTAAGCTCCTGTTCTTCCCTTCAACCAAGCCCACAATCCTCAAACTACCCTAGTCCAGTGCCTTCTTATCATGCTAGTCCCTCATCTTCCTCATTTCCTAGTCCCAGTAGATTCGATATGAACCCCTCTTCATATCTCCTTCCATTCCTCCGCAACATAGCTTCAATCCCCACTAATCATCCCCCTCTTAGAATATCCAATAGTGCTCCTGTAACCCCACCACTCTCTTCCCCTACTAGGAATTCCAAGCACAAATCTGATTGGGAATCCATTTCAAATGTCTCTCTGAACTCATTTCGCCATCCCCTTTTCGCTGCCTCTGCTCCTTCAAGCCCTACTCGGTGCCATCATCTCACACCAGCTACAATACCAGAATGTGACGAATCTGATGCCTGTGCCATGGACTCTGGCCGGTGGGTGAGCGTCCATACAGCAGCACCTCAAGTGGCCCCTCCTTCACCAACTTTTAATCTTGTACAGCCGCTAGCTCCACAGAGAGTTCTTCAGGGTGGAGTTAATGGGAATGTAGGACCAGGCTGGGCTGCTGCAACAGCCACAGAGAAGGGGAGGAACTCGGAGTTTGAGTTTGAGAATGGCAGGGTAAAACCGTGGGAGGGGGAGAGAATTCATGAGATAGGCGTGGATGATCTTGAGCTCACTCTGGGGAGTGGAAAGGTTCGCGGATAAGCTTTCGATGGGTTATCTTTACTATAGCATGTAAAAAGTTTACAAGTCTACTATTGGAAGTTCCTTGCCTATAACCATCTTCATTGGTCTGCGGGAATTGGTTAGCTAATCCCTAATTGCACGCACTCAATTACCCCTAGCTTATTTTGATGCGGAGAACCATGATTACATGTTTCTCCAGATCCTTTCTTTTACTTTCTAGATGTACAGTTCTTTTGCTTCTTTTCTTCTTTCTGGGGAGAAACTTCAACTATGTGAGTTCATTAGAACCACTCGATGTCTTGTCAAGTTTCGGGCAGTTTCCGTAGAGGTATTATTATAAGTCCCCAAATTTTCTGATGGGGCATAGACTGACGCTTGTGAATCATATATTTCCATCGCCTGTTTATCTTCATAGCAATCTGTTCAAGCATATTAAATTGCACGGGAATGCTTTCGAGTAGAGCAGATTGTTCGTCGTTCTGTGGCCATGATTAAAAAACTTTTCTAGATTGTATCCGTGAGATCTGATCGGTCTTATCAGAGATGAAGCAGACTCACGGTCCAGGCAAAGGAAAGCAGACCCACAGTCCAGGCAAAGGAACCAAACACTGAATCGATATGGATTATGTTAGTGATCATGCATGAAGTAGGACGGTTTCATACCATCTGAGAGGTTGGGTTTGTTTTATATGGGATTGTATGAAACTCGACAGGGAATCTCTGCCAATTCACTATAAAAGGGGCAGCGTCGAACCAAAGCTTCCTGAGGGTCCCTGCACCATGTGGAAGTGTTTTGTGGATGAGACATGTGAGCCAATGTGATGTCTTAAAAGACTACGCCAACTGTTTTATCTATTTTCGCTTTTCTCAATTACTAGTGGACTTAAAAGGGGAACAAATTATCTGTTATTTTGCTATTTATTTAATAAATGAGTCTACAAAATGAATGTTTATAGAACAGACAAGTCCCGTAACAGAAAATCTGAAAAGTTGACTTGTGTTCCGTATCGTATATATTTGGTTGCAACTACGTCTTCTGTGCAAAATTTGAGTGTTCGGTTGTATGTTACAACTGAAAACTGTTTGATTTTAGTTCCCAAGAAACGCTCGTTGTTACCATGTTAAATTAAAAACACCGCCAGCAAAGACAAGAATATTGGCTATCAAGGTGGATTTAAAGAAAGCCTACGATCGACTTAATTTTATCCAAGACACTCATAGACATTGAGCTCTTGAATTTTTTGATAAAACTCTTCATGAAGTGTGTGTCTGTGGTGACAATGCAAGTTAATTAAGACAGGGCACTTAGTGAGGCGTTTACCCCTATAGAGGTATTCGACAAGGGGGCCGGCTTTCACCTTATCTTGATCTCAAAAGGTGGAATCGCCCACCCTAGGCGCCCCCACACCTCGGCCCGACAGAGTAAAGAGGGGGGTAAATCATGGTCTGATCTCAGCCAGCTTCTCAGAAGGGTGGCCCAACGCTGGTGCGCACAAGGAGTCACCACATTGGTTGAACTCCCACACTGCCGCTGCCGGGACTCGAACCTGAGGCCTTGATCTCAACTTGCCCTTCTAATGACCAACTGAGCTACCCATGCGGGCACCTTATCTCTTCGTACTGTGTATGGAACGGCTGGGCCACCTCATCAATACGTCTATTTTAAAAGGCAGCTGGAAGCCTATCAAATTAAGCCGCAGAGGCCCCCTTTTATCGCACCTGTTTTTCCGATGATCTCATCTTGTTTTCCGAAGCTTCAATTAACCAAGTTTCTATCATTTGCGATACCTTGAGTAGGTTTTGCGCAGCCTCGGGGCAACGGATTGGTCAGGACAAATCTCGCTGCTTCTACTCTAAGAATATCCACCATTCAATAGTACACACTCTTAGCAGAGATTTGGGATTCAAGCAGACGGTCGATCTAGGATGCTATCTTGGAGTGTCGCTGCTGCATGAGAGAGTCAATAAAAGAATGTACCAATATATACTTGACAAAGTGCAACAACGCCTTTCAAGATGGCAAGCCAATCTTTTGTCGTTTGCAGGACGCATTACCTTAATCCAGTCAGTTATTTATGCTCTTCCTACTTTTATAATGCAGACGGTCCATCTTCGTCGGAGTTTGTGCGATGAATTAGAGAAAATCATGTGAAACTTCTTATGGGGCTCCTCTCCCGGTAATCGAAAGATTCATCTCGTACATTGGGACAAAGTTTGCCAACCTAAGGAATTGGGTGGGCTTGGGATTCGTAACATTAGAGCCACCAATGACGCCTTACTTACAAAGTTAGGGTGGGCGATGATTTCTAAACCTAAAGCATTATGGGTGCAAATTCTATCTGCAAAGTATAATTTTAACGCCACCAACATCCCTTCCTCCATTAATACTACTGGAGGCTCAATGGTTTGGAAGAGTATCAAAGCTATCTGGCCCAACGTGTTACAGGGCATGAAATGGATGATCTGTGATGGTTCCATGGCTCATTTTTGGCTGGATCCTTGGGTTACAAATGTGGGACCACTTCTACCCCATGCAAATACTCCAATTCCCCAACCTGACCTAGATCTACGTGTTCATCAATATGTGGATAATACAAGTAATTGGAATTGGGATGCGTTCCAAACTCTGCTTCCTCTCTCTATTTGCATGTCCATTGCGGAAACCTTTTCTCCTAAGCCCTACCTGGGGATTGACAAGTTGATTTGGGGCCCATCGAATGCTGGGCAATTCACTACAGCCTCGACGTACTCTATGCTTATGGAGCACCCCCACTATCATTCCAGTGGCCTTTGGAAGCCCATATGGCACTGGCCTGGTCCTCAACGTATTTGCTCATTCCTTTGGCTCCTCGCGTATGACCGCTTACTCTCTAATCAACAACGTGTTCACATACATCTTACTACGAGCGTGGACTGCTATCATTGCCATACAGAAGAATCTTCACTACATGTTGTACGAGATTGCACCAAAGCGCGCAGCCTATGAATTACTTTCCCTCTCCAAGACATCTTTCTTGATTTTTTTAACCTAACCATTCATGATTGGCTCACTCTAAATCTTCAACAGCATCGGTTGGTTTCTGGCCTTGATTGGTCAATTATCTTTGGTACCGCTTGTTGATTTCTATGGACACGGAAAAATATGGCCCTCTTTGACACCCAATTCTCGTGGCCGCTTTCTCCTGCAACTCTTGTACTAACCTATGCTCACCAGATCCATCAGGCTTCAGTCTGGCAAGGTAGGGCTTGTCTTGATTCTAAACATCGATACGAACAACTTATTGGATGGTGTTCGCCTAACCCTGGATGAGTGAAACTAAATACCGATGGTGCGTGCAACAGCGCAAACTCCTCGGCCACAGCAGGTGGAATTATTCGAGATAGCTCTGGTGCTTGACTTGGCGAATTTGTACAGAATATCGGTTGATGATCCCCGGTCTCGGCGAAACTCTGGGGAGTTTTTTCGAGCCTGGCACTAGCTTGGGACCTTGGTTATCGGCGCGTGGAACTAGAGCTAGATTCTCTCGTGGTCAAGAATCTCCTCTGCAACGTAACAAATCGGACAATGTCACTCAACCCCCTCGTCTTGGGCATCAACAAGTTATTTACCCAGAACTGGGTCGTTCTTCCTTGCCATATATACAAAGAGGGAAATCAGTGCGCTGATTGGCTCGCCAACTTTGTGGTCAATTTTGGACTTGGGACTACCACTTTTGATAGTACACCTTTAGGGTACGCCTCAATCCTTATAGAGAATATTGCTGGGATTAGCTTCTCTCGTAGGATCATGTAATCATGTAATTTGGCTTGTTTTCTTATCCTTTGTAATAAAAAAACACGAAAGTAATAAAAATCGACAAGAAAGATGAGAGATTGGTTGATGGGCTCTTTCTCTTTCCATTTAGTGAAAAAGAACCTCCTTTGGTTTTCCTTTTATAACGACATAGCTTAGAAAAAGGCCACTAAGAAAATGACTTCTTAAAACACTCTCAACTTAACTAGCTACGATGGTCATGTTGCAAAAAAAGTTTGCATATGTGAACGAGACGAAGAACCTCCTCCTCTCGCACCTGTTCCATAGAGCAACCAACCCAGTTATAGTGTGGTAGTCACCGGCCAATCAGATCTAGGCATCATAGCGAGGGAAATGGAATGGCCTGAAAAGGATCCTATAGAGATAGCCGAGGGGGATATTACTATAGTACAAGGAGAATTCGACATGGGTATCGAATTATCAAACACATTCAGAGGCAAACCTGACAAACTATGGGCAAACGCTGTTGTGATTAAATTGTTAGGAAGAAAATTGGGTTTTATCCTGCTCAAAACACGATTGCGCACAATGTGGCAACCAAAGGGTCCTATGAAAATTGTCGATATAGACAATGACTTTTACCTGATCAATTTCGTGGAGGAAGACGATTATCTCCAGGCACTAACACAGGGGTTGTGGGTAATCTCTGGGCACGCTCTCTCCGTCTAACCATGGCACCCGAAATTTCGTCCATCTACTAGAAAAATTTCGCATGTGGTCCCTTAGGTTCGCTTCCCTAAACTCTCATTTTCCAGGTACCATCCTTCGATTCTCAACGCCCTAGGGAACTTGGTAGGATGCACGGTCAAAATTGACGACAACACCCAACAATCACAAAGGGGCAAATTCGCGAGGGTTGCCGTCGACATCGACCTCAGCTCCTCCCTCTATTCCATTATTGAGCTAGACGGCGAAATCATTAAGGTGGCATACGAGGGTTTGCCCTAACTTTGCTTCTCGTGTGGGTTGGTCAGACACGGAGCAATGGCTTATCCCACAAGATCGATCGAGCATCCAGCACCAGAGCCTAACATCAGAGGTCAGAAGTCGACCACCCCTCTAGCAACCCAAGGTGAATCGTCCACAGGAGGCCTTTGAAAAGAGGTATATGGGCTATGGACGCAAGTGCAACACGCACTTGCTGGCCGGCAAACAACCCAACGACACAACGACACGACAGGAAAAACAGCTCTAATCACGTAGGGTTGAGGGGCTCGAGGTATACGATCCTGACAGAAAATGAGCCGTTGGAACCCATACCAGATCAACCTCAACTTGATGAGGAGAATCGACAATGAGAACTCAACCCTACACCGATTACAAACCAAGCACAAGTGCAATCTAAAAAATAGACGACGTATAGTGAATATAGGACTAAAAGATCATCGTTTAATGGCTACATTGGGACTATTAAACACAATCCGAGTGTGACACAACTTGCCGCCCCTCAGCTCAACCCCATGGCCCACTCAAGGCAAAATAAACCCTTGACTGTTTCAAAGCCGAAGACAACAGAGACTCAACGACACACAACTCACCACGTGGCCATCTCTATCTCCTCACACGCAGATGTGATACTACAAGATCAATCTATTACTCTACCCATACATGAGGAAATGGGTTGTGGGAACATGGAGGAGGATCCAAATGACGACTGTCTTAATACTGCCTCGACATCGTCACTTAAAAAACACATGCTACCCCCATCAAGACCACCTGATCCTGACGAAGAATCGACGTCCAAAACTTAAACCACCTTTGATTCCAATACTCAAATGGATGAGACTCCACAGATAAACATGACAAACCAGTGTCGGGTGCCGACTGAGAACGTAGTCAACACTCATGCTTAACAGTTTTTCCCCTCATGCTTAACACTCTACTTGTTGTTTTGGTTGAGCCACGTATAAGTGGGGTACGAGGGATGAAGGTTATTAGGAGTTTGGGTTTTGCACACGTGTTCAGGGTGGAAGCAGAAGGCTATCCGGTGGTATCTGGTTACTATGGAAAGCTGAAATTATGGTCCAAATTTTGATAGCTCACTGACAATTTATGCATGCTAATATTGAATGGGACTAATTGTCTTTTAATTTCACTGCCATTTATACTAGCCCTACGTATTCTTTACAACACTTTTTATGGACTTATCTGCGTAAAATTGCTAGGGTTACCTCTAAACCATGGCTTTTGGGTGGGGACTTCAATGCCAAACTGGAGAGCAATGATAAACGTGGAGGTTCTCGACTCCAACCTATCGTCAATTCACAGTTTCGGGATTGTGTGCAGTGTTGTCATCTTCAGGATCTTGAATTTTCAGGGCCCAAATTCACATGGCGGAGAGGACAAATTCTCGCCAGATTAGATCGTATTTTTTGCTCTAATTCTTGGCAGTCTGCTTTCTAACACATAACAGTAACTCACCTACCCTTCCTACAATCAGACCATCGCCCTCTTTTAGTCACCCTAAAAAATCGCACGCATTCACCTCCAATACATTGGCCCTTTAGCTTTCAGTCAGCTTGGTTGACTCATGCATGCTTTGGCCAAATTGTAGCTGATAATTGGAACCCACCATTTCTGATTTTAGTGGAGCGGTCTGAAAATTCTCAGAACAATTACAGCATCGAAACTTTACTACTTTTGGCAACATTTTCCAACAGAAAAAAGACTCATGGCAAGACTCAAAGGCATTAAAAAAAAACTAGAAGATGAAGACTCAACTTCTTTACGAGAGCTAGAGGAACATCTACGGTCTGAAATAGAACAGGTCCTCTATTAAGAAGAGCTATACTGGCACCAACGATCAAGAAGTCAGTGGTTCGGTAAGGGGGATAGGAATATAAAGTACTATCATGCTATCACAACGGCACGCGAGGGTAAGTTCCTTGAAAGATGAAAATGGATGCGTGATATCGGATACAACGAGTATTAGAAGAACAACAAAGAATTTCCTTGAGAAACTCTATACGGCTGAAATACAACCCCCTACAGACCGTCAAATCAATGGTCTCTTCCCTCCCCTATCTCACCATGCTATATCTGATCTGGACCGTCCACTCAGTCTCGAAGAAATCAAGACGGCTTTCTTTAATATGGCTCCTAATAAGACACCAGGATTTGATGACTTCACTGTATTATTCTACTAATCCTAATAGGACATCGTCGGACCTTCCCTGAAATCCTTTCTACAACGTATTTTTTGACATGAAGCTTGGGAATCTGAACTAAATCGCACCATTATGATCCTTATACTAAAGATTCTGTCTCCCACGTTGATTACTCAATTCAGGCCAATTGCGTTATGTTATGTGATCTACAAAGCCATTACCAAGATCATTGTTAACAAGCTTAAACCTTACCTTGATGATCTGGTAGCTCCAACCCAATGCAGTTTTGTTCTAGGGCGCTTGATTACTGATAATATTATTATTGCCTAAGAAGTCAGCCATATAATGAAAAGGAAAACCAGTCAGAAAGGGATAATGGCTATTAAGGTGGATCTTAAAAAAGCTTACGATAAGCTGTCTTACGATTTCATCAAAGATAACTAACCGACATTAGGATTCCAGACTCTTTGATCAACCTCATCATGAAGTGCATTTCCTCGATCTCTATACAAGTGAATTGGAATGGTGAACTCAGCGACGCTTTTAGTCCCACTAAAGGTATACGACAGGGCGACTCCCTTTCGCTTTACCTCTTTGTCCTGTGTATGGAAAGATTAGGTCACTCAATTACCAAATCAGTGACACAAGGACGATGGAAGCCTATTAAATTAAGCAGAAATGGACCTCCTATTTTACACTTATTCTTTGAAGATGATCTCATTCTTTTCTCCGAAGCCGCAATTGATCAAGTCTACGTAATTCGAGACACTTTTACTACTTTTTGTGCTGCTTCAGGAAAACGCGTCAGTCAAGACAAATCTCAGTGCTGTTATTCCAAGAATATACCTCCATCGATGACACACTATTTAAGCAGCAAATTGGGTTTCAAACAAACGAATGATCTAGGACGATATCTTGGAATGCCGCTTTTGCACGAACGAGTTAGTAAAAGAACCTATCAACACATTTTTGATAAGGCTCACCAACGCTTATCAGGCTGGACAACCAATCTTTTGTCATTTGCAGGACGAATCTCTTTGACTCAATCAGTCATAGCCGCCCTTCCCACTTATACAATGCAGATGGTCCATCTGCCCCGAAGTCTTTGTTATGAGCTGGAGAAATTAATGCGACAGTTTTTGTGGGGCTCGTCTAATGGTAGAAAGAGGATTCACTTAGTTAACTAGGAGAAAGCTTACAAACCGAAAGAGATGGGAGGTAATTTGAAAAACCAATGATGCCTTCTTAGCTAAATTAGGATGGTCGATGATTTCCAAGCCTAATACATTATGGGTGAAAGTTCTCTCTACGAAATATAACTTTGATGTCAACAATCTCCCCACTTCTTTTGATGCAACCGGAGGATCAATGATTTGGAAGAGTATAAAGGCTATGTGGCACCTTGTTCTCCAGGGAATGAAATGGATGATCTGTGATGGCACTAAAACTCGATTTTGGCTCTACCCTTGGGTTAAGGGTGTGGGACCTCTTTTTACCCATGCAACGACCCCAATTCCTCATTCTTCTATTAATCTCCGTGTTCAACAATTTGTGGACACTGACGGTACTTGGAAATGGGAAGCATTTCAATCTCAACTCCCGGCTTCGATTTGCATGTCCATAGCGGGTGCTTTCCCCCCTCAGCCCTACTTAGGACAGGATAAGCTGATATGGGGAATTTCAGACACTAGACAATTCACTATAGCATCAACTTATTCCATGATCATGGATCACGAAGACGCTGAGCCTACTGGACTTTGGAAGGCAATTTGGCAGTAGAAAGGTCCGCAACGCATTCGCTCCTTCCTTTGGCTCCTCGCACACGATCGATTACTCTCTAACCAACAACGCATCTGCAAACAATTCACTACGGACGGAGCGTGTTATCATTGTCGTCTCGAAGAATCCTTGTTGCATGCAGTGCGAGACTGCGTCAAAGCACGCAACTTGTGGAACACATTCCCTCCACAAATCGTATCCTTTGACTTTTTCACTCTGCCGACTCAGAAGTGGCTCATTAGAAATCTCCAGCACCACCGACTAGTACTTGGGTATTATTGGTCGATGCTCTTTGGTACTACTTGTTGGTTCCTTTGGACATGGAGAAATATGACCCCTTTTTGATGAACATTTTGATTGGCCGTCGTCACCAGTCTATGACATTTTCACATATGGCCATCAGATCTACATGTCGTCCATTTGGCAAAGTAGAGCAGATATTGACCGTCGGACTCGACAAGAGCAACTTATCGGATGGTGCAAACCTCCTACTGGGTGGGTAAAATTAAATACAGATGGAGCATGCAAACGATCCTCGTACTCAGCCACAGCAGGTGGCCTTATACGTGATAGTGCAGGCGCGTGGCTTAGAGGCTTCATCCAGAATCTTGACTGGTGCTCCTCTGTGTCTGCATAACTCTGGGGTGTTTTCTTTGAGCTTACACTAGCTTAGAATATGGGTTATCGTCGGATCGAACTCGAAGTGGATTCTATAGCGGTAATTAATATCATGTCTTCCTCGGCTAACCGATCAATGGCCTTCAATCCTATAGTCATGGGTATTAACGAACTATTTACTCGGAACTGGACTGTTGTACATCGACATATCTATCGAGAGAGCAACAGATATGCTGACTGGCTCGCTAACTTTGCAGATTTTGATTTAGGAATCACTTTTTTTGATACTACACCCATTGGGTGCCACTCTATCATTTTCGAGGATATGTCGGGGGTGTATCTCCCTAGACTAGTCGTGTAATTGTCTTGTGGTTCTTTCCTTTTAATCCAGAAAAAAAAGTTTTTGTGTGTTTCTATATACAAGAATTCAATAAATTATCGTACAAAAATAGAAGTTCTTAATATAAAAACTCGTCGCTAATAACTTTAAAAAAGTGTTTTGATTAGATTCTTTAGTACATATTATTGAATAAATATATTGAGAATATAATACTACAATAATAACATTTTAATATGCGTAGTTTTACCTTTAAAACTAAATGATAGATTCTATTAGGCTCTTTAAGCAGGGTTTGTCTGGTTCATTTATACAAAGTCATATAAAATTTTTAAAGGGTAAAAGATACATTATTTTCTTATGCTTTAAGTAAAAAAATTAATTGCAGTTTTCAATTTTTTTTCTTTTAGACTTCTATTAAAAATTAATAGCAAAAAATATATGACATGAACATAACATATGAGGCAATTAAATGTTACTAATATAACAATCCAACTAAACTCTTAAAATTAAGCATAATTAATTAAATTTATCTTAAATAATAATTTATTATAAATATCTTAAATTATTGATTTGAGTTAGGTTCAGTTAATTTAATTTGAATTTAACAATTAAGTTAATTCGTCATATTAATAACATTTGATTGATCACGCATGTAAGTTTTGTTGTTATTTTTTTTCAAAAATCTAAGAAAAGATATTTTTTTAGAAATTTGAAGTAATTTATTATTAATAATAGATTTATTTCAATTAAATTCGAGTTTAGAAAATTATTTCATATACTTGAAATTAATTATTTTGAAATTAGTAATTAATTAGACTCCTTTAATATTTTAAATTTTTTTCTTAAGTAATTAAGGAATATATTCCTTAGTTAAATTTGTTTATTTCAATTTGATTAAGATAAATTAAATTATTTATTTATTTGTTTTAAAAATTATTTATTTATATATTTGAATAATAAATTTCTTACTTTATTAGAAAGTGTATCTTTTTACTTAGTTAAAATTTGAAAGGTATTTTATTTATTAATTAAAAATAAATTTTCTTTAATTAAAAATACTTTCTAATTTATTAAGGAATGATTTTCTATTTCCAATTTGAATTTAAAAATTATTTTCAAACCAAATTAAATTTTTATTTGAAATAGGATTCTAATTAATTTATAAATCGATGAGTTTAATCTAATTTAATTCTTCAAAGAGTTGAAAATATCATTTTAGATTATAAAGACCAATAACTAAAATTAAACAAAGCCTGATGTTTTATGCATATAATTTGATTATGTTTGTATAAATTGCATGTTTTATATTTTTAATATATTATATATGCATATTGAATTGCATGTTTAAATGTGTGACATTTTACATGTAATTCATGTTTGAGGAGATCATTTGAAATTAAATCTCTTATTAAATATTAAGTATATGTTAAGAATGTGATTCCTCTCTTCCACTGTTTAGCGTAAATCCAGAGTTCTGTTTAGCATAAGGCTTATTGAGTGACTCAAGATTCATTTGACTCAAATATTTAAACTAATGAGCCCCACTTAACTAATTAGTATGAATTTGATGAGTAACTTATGGTCATATGAATTTTGAAATAAGGTTAGGAGTCACATGAGATAAGATTCATAAGGATGTTATCTACTTAATTTAAGTTTAATTAGATTGTTGAGTAACTCAAGATTAACTAAATTTAAATAAGATCTTAGCCCATTAGATAGATTAATCTTTTTGAAATAGTAGCAAGAGTTATTTTTTCAAATAAAATAGTAAGAGAAACTAAATAAATGGTTAAAGTCCTTTAGTTGTTATGAAATATAACCAATTACTTGCTTTTCTTATATTCATATTTTTTTAAAGTAAAAAATTACCTTTGTTTAGTATAGTTGATACTAAGTTTTAGTGAACCAAATTTCTTGGATATATGATAGGTTTGAGAAGAGTTTTCAAAGTTAGAAAAGAAAGTGATAAATTTAGTATGTAATTTTACTAAAGAAAATTTTAGAGACATGTCAATATCATATTGATGATAAATTATAATGACATTTTGAGTTATAATTTTATTTAAGTAAATGATGCGCACAAACTATAAGGAAAGGTGAAAATAATCGTAGGATCTTTTGTTTTAGTTTTGTGTTAGTCTGATTCTGTATTGAATGTCCCCTATTTTGGTTCTCCTAGTGTGTTATACGCTTCTCTCTACTTCAATCACTTCAAATAGTTCTCTTGTAATTGCTCAACTTCCAACTATCTTATAATTTTGGGCCACATCTTGACTAACCACCTTCCATACGTTCATCATGTTTTCAACTGTCTTGTCTCTTGTATTTTGGACTTCTTTACTCACTCTTATGTTTAGGAATTCTTTAAGCCAATTAATTAACTTTTGGAAGCTCTAACAAATAAGCCTTTTCATCTTGGGGCTAATTGGGTTGAATTTGACTCAAGCTATCAACAATTGCTTCCTATATATATTTGGTTAGACAAACCAAATATATGGTTTTTGAGGACCTTCTAAACTTTCGGAAAAATTGAGTCCAAGGCCATTGATCAAATTCTTAGACATAGGCCAGTGGTTTTGGGAGGTTTAAGAACCAACAAGAATCCAACTAGAAGAAAAGGCTTGAAAACATCGCCAAGATAACTTTCATGTGGCCTTTAGATAAAAAGAATCCTTGATTGAAAGGGAATGTTGGGCTTAGGGGTTGTATCAGGGTTCTTTCATATTTAAAACTCTTAACCCCCACCCGTTTCGAAAGCTAAAAGATTTGCTCTATTTAAATTACAAATTCTTGTTGTTTCTTTAGGGTTCGCCCACTTTGCTATAAATTCCCCCTTTTCTCCATCGTTCACTACCTTAAACTCCAAGCAATCTTCATTTTCTCTACTAACTCCAGGCTTTCTTCCTTTTGTTCCTTGCAATTTCATAGAAAAATCCAATAAACTTCCCTTTTATTATTGCTACCACACATCATCATCTTCTTCATCCTCCACTGACTCTGTTGACTTGAATGCTACTAATGTAAGCCTTTAACTTCCTTTTGTGTTTTATTCAAATATTTTAATGGCTTTTCTCAATTTCATTCTCTATGCGAGCTATAAGACTCAAGGTAGTCTCCATTCTTACTGAGTCTCTCCAAACTTTTGTCAAATTAATTAAGAAACTTTTAAACCCTAAATCCCTTTTTGAAATTTCTCCTAATTCTAGCATAAAAATCTCCTTTTTATGTCATTTAAGGGGGAATTCCATACTTTGATCATGAACAAGGATTACCTTTGACTACTAAAGTTTACCCATTTGTTAGATCTCCACAACTGTCTCTCTAGTACCTAGGAGAGGTAAGTAAATCAAATTTCTTGTAAAATTGGTTTTTGTCATAAGCCTCAAAATCTTTGAAACTATGGCCAAAGAATGTGAAACATTAGGTTAAATGGGTAAATAGGCTATACCCATCTTCCCACTCTACTTGGAAGATGTAGGGACTGCTTGAATTGATAACTTTATCTAGGAATTCACTATAGCTCTATCTAGGAACATTAGGTCAAATGGATAAATAGGTGATACCTTTCTTACCACTCTACTTGGAAGATGCAGTGACTTCTTAAATTGATAGCTCTATCTAGGAATTCACTATAGTACCAACCCAATTTGATATTTGCTATACTGAAATTCTAGGGTCCTTCCTACAATTCTTTCATTTTGCCTTTCAGCTTTGCCTTTATCTCCCTTAAAGGTGTTTTCTTTTTGACTAGCTTGCTTATTATTGGAGATAATTTTATTTGTTTGGTTGATGCAACTTCTGATTTATATCCCAGTGCCTTTCAATGGCCTTCTCACTTTGGCCTGGTCAATGGTTATGCTTCTTCTAATAATCATATCTCTAAAGAAGAGAATACTAAGTTTATTTGGGTCTTGTAGAATTAGTTTGTATTTTATTAGGTAAAGAATAAATCAAGTTTGAAAATTTTCCCTTTTTGTAAGGTAATAGCCTCAAGTAGATTTTTTTCTTTGAGTTCTACTTTTATATGATTAATTTACAGGAATCTAAGATGGTGTTTATCCAATCTCCCTCTTTAGAGGCTTAATTTGAGCATATGGTTTGTCCAACTCTAGATACTTATTTCCCAAAACTCAGGGATAAAAAATGTCTTTCTTTTATGGACCCCAAGTTCCCATATTTTCTTGACCTTTTAACAAGCATGTGTAGTTAATAAGCTAAGGATATTTTTAGTATTATACTATCTCTAAAGTCCAGGTCAGTGGACCAACTCAATCCCTTTAAGAATTTCTCTAAAAGACTTTACTGGCTGAAAATTTTCAAGCCTTTGACCTCCTCTTACTCAATTGTTTATGAAAAACTCTTCCTTTTCTTACACTAACCCGAGAGTTATTGTAATGGTTGGTGACAAGGCATTGAAGTTTGGCCCTTTTGTTACGACCTTATGCTTTGAAATATATCTACCTTATCTCTGGTCTCGGTAGCTTGTTCTTTCCTTGATACTTCCTCCTATTGTCTGTGTTTTGGGCTATCCTATGGGAGTTCCCAGTCGCTCAAAAATCTTGTCGATGAGCGTGTTTTCAATGGTATCCTAAACTTTATCTTGGTAATTATCGTGAGTTAAGTTTCACATTCGCGATAGGTGCTAGGTTAAAACAATCCAAATACTAGCAGGCATCATTTAATGATGAATTCCTGCATGAAATTTTTTAGCATTATTATACTTTGAAGTGTAAGATTTTTGTGATTGATGTTGTTGATGTAGAACCCTACAATCTTTGGTGGAAAAAGAAGAAATTCCCGTTATTTTTACAGAAATTCTTCAAAATTTTGATAATTTATTTAGGCAGGAAATGTTTGGACAACATCAACAACTTTTGAAGAAGCCTTTGATCTAAGCTTCTTATACGTTTCGTATGATACCTGTAACACCCACATACCCCCTGGAAGGATATATGAATGCCACACAAAACAGTACAAACAAACCAAAACATTTCGCGGAAGC